>MJUU01026282.1:157350-212754 GCA_002080025.1 Modiolus philippinarum
TCATCATTCTATAGTGACATGACAGTAAAGAAACCACGAACCATACTATTTTCCGAACTTTTCTCTGTCCTCATTCACTGTAATACAAAATCCCGAAATCTATTACGTAACAGATATTTTGAGAGCCAAATGTGGTTTCACAAATGGTTTTGTCATAAAATAAGTTATATTCTTAACAAAATGGATCAAACTGGAACGTTTCTCAGTTAAATCAACAGTATTGAAGAAAAAAAAAAGTGTCCCCATTGCCTCCCATGTTAAATTGCACATGTTTCTGTGCTCGTAGGTTTTTTATCTGAAGTTCAAATAAAATGACACATGTCTCATATGAAAGACACATCTTTCGGTAAACCTTCATGGAAAAATCAACCGACCTTAACTGTAATATAAGAAAAAACTGGTTGCCGGAAGGTCACAACCCAGGGATAGGTACTTCCTGTTTATGTTTTCACGGGAAAAATACCTCCGCTTTCAACTTTGATAAAATCTTTAATTTTCATCGAAATCGTATAAATTTAGGCTTAAACGATTCACTATTGAATGCCTTTTCAATTTAATTCATAATGACTCGCCAACATTTTTAATCTACGACGCTATTAACACTTCTTTGGAACTATGTCGTCTCAAATAAGGACTATATTCACATATGTGCCTGACTGGGTTCCGAATTAGTTGTGTTACACCTAAAGAGAAAGTTAAGTTAGATAAGGTAAGACGATTGAATGCTCAATATAGTCTAGTTGAAGTTGCGGGAGCGTTAAATACCAAATTGTAATGGTAACTATAGATTGTTCTCTTCATATCCTTGAAGGACAAGCTTCTTTTCTGTTGGTGTAGCGCCTTTAATCAGAGGATGTCCTACCATATCTTAGCTAATGTGATACATAAACACCGTATGGAGATAAAAGGGGTATACTTTTAGCAATAGAAAATTCTCAAAGACTATTTGAAATCACCCTGTGTGTTAACTCGTCCATTCTTGACAATATGGAGAAACAAGATCTAAATATGAACCCGACCATTATCTTTCATTTTCTTACTCCCGGCTGATTAGACTATATGCATTTATTCTATATTCCTTATTTTTAAGACATCATGTCTAATGCTAAGGAGTATCTCCTAGTTTATTTTTCGTCTTGCTTTTTGTTATCTTTCACACATCTTTCGGTTTTGGTCTTACAAATGTACAAATGTTTTGATTTGATCTGCACCATCTGGAGAAATATATTTTGATACTACAAATGTATATTGTATTGAAATATCCAAAATATTGCAGGAATATCATCGTCGACAGACCTCCATCTTTCTGCCAAAATTCGTGATCCAGGATCTCCAAATTTAATCACATTGAAGTGTTTTAGCTGTCGTGAACCTTACAGAAACAGTGTTGAATTTCTACATAACCACACCTCGACAGACAATCTACACTACGATCATATTTCAAAGAAATGTTTTCACATTGATGGAGAATGCAATGTAGATAAATGTTCCTGTGCGCCTTCTGGAAATGAATATACTAGAATATTAAAGATTGACAAAACAAACGACAGTCAATACTTTTCATGTGGAATGAGATTTATTGACAATATAAAATTAGTGACAATAGTAAAATATACAACTTTGTTTTTTAATGGAATGGGTAAGTGAAATACTACTTTTTTGTTAAAACATAGTTAATTTCAATGAATTTTTATTTTACCCATAGAAACCCGAAACTGTTAACTAGATATAATTAATACACAACTTTTTTCTATTCATTCGGACGCCAAATTCATACATGAATTATCTTTTATATATTGCATATCATATGTACATATATTTCATACAAGCCTTTTCCATTTTATGCAAGAAAAAAGTATTCAGTTTTTATATTTTGAATATATCACCCTATGGTCAAATATTCGAATCATCTCTAAACCAGCAAGTCATTTTTACATGATTACATGTATGTCACGGATGATCCTTAAGTGATCGTTTTAAATATGATGAACTTGACAATTAAAGTTGTATGATTAAGGTTAAAGGCCCCTTTTTCAGTCCATAAAATTATTTCCCTTAAAAAACGCATTTTATTCATGCATCAAATTGCAGTTTTTCGCCAATAACTGGAAAACAGTTACAGATAACGAAAATCTGACATGGTGTAAAATTGGTCAGAATGCCAAGATCTATCTGCCCTGCAATTTTGAAGAGAATCGGAAAACCCTGTCTAGGAGTTACAGCCCTTTTTTCGTAAAATTATCAAAATTTATGCATTTTTTTTATTTTTTAATTTCAAAAACTGCAACAGAAAGAGGTGATGTTTAAATTGGAAAAATGTTCAGCATATCAAGGCCTACACTTTCTGAATTTTGAAGAAAATCCAAAGGTCTGTGTAGGAGTTATTACCTGTTTTTCACCATATTTTTTATGTGTTATGATTATCTTCCTTTAAATTCTGTTTTCAAATCTTCTTTGAATATTCTTTTCTCTTTTATTAAGTTTTAGAGAAATTCCCTGCAATCATTTTTTTCCCATAATCAAGAGAAAAATATGCGTTTTTGTACCTATTTAAACATTTTTTTTTCAAAAATGTTATCTTAATCTTTACCTTAATATACAAGATAATAATGTTTATATATACTTATAGTGTCCTGAGTGTAGTCTTGTCAATCAGAGGTCTTGCTTTCAATATGAAGCAGCAGCTGCTAGGCTTTAAAGCCTGCACAGACTGTTGCAAAGACATTACCTAACTTAGTGACTTATATTCATCTCGCATAAAATAAGATTCGAACTAAACATGGCATGCTGGAAATGCTTATGAGATGCTGACTAAGCTTATGAGATACTGACTATGTATCCTTACTTTTGTACTTATCTGTCTTTCAAAAACTGTAACAAAAAGAGGTGATGTGTAAATTGGAAAAATGTTCAACATATCAAGATCCACATCCTCTGACATTTTGAAGAACAATCCAAAGGCCTGTGTAGGAGTTATTGCCTGTTTATCATCATTTTTTGTTATGGGTTATCTCCTTTTAAATTCTGTTTTCAAATCCTATTTGAATAACTTTTTCTCTTTTAAGTTTTAGAGAAATTCCGTGCGATCACTTTATTAAAAACATTCATTTCTTCCATAATCAAGAGCAAAATATTCATTTTTGTACAAATTTATACAATTTTTTTACAAAAATATTTTCTTGATCTTTACCTGTATATACATAATAATAATATTTGTATATAAAGTATATGGTGGCAAAGGTCTGTTCTTTCGTCTGTGCGAAACCCACAAAGGTAGTCAAGGACGTTAAACACCTCCCAGTCAAGGTCTGTTCTCACCATACAAATGGCTTGCTTTCACTAATGAAGCAGCAGCTTCTAGGTAGCCTGCACAGACTGTTGCAATTGAACAAAGACTTAAATGAACTGTTGATGACTTGTATGCATCTTGCATAAAAATAGATTTGAAACAAACATGGCATGACGAAAATGCTAATGAGATGCTGACGAAGTATTGTTGCTTTGGTGCTTATGTGTCATCCAGCATTGCCACCTGCGGGGAACTTAATTAATTACTGGCCCTTATGAGAAAAAGCATACAAAGAATTTTTCGTCTGAAACAATTGGGCTAGTAAGAACAAAACTTAATCACAATGTACCTTATATTGTCCCCTTCAAAGTGAATGTCCTTCAAGTCTGCAACTTATGAAATTGGCTATCAATTGGAAACATAGTTTAATATTGGAGTACCTTCTCCTTTGAGACCATCTGGACAGTTGGAAATAAACTTTGGCACAACACTTTATTCTCTTTAAAATTGTGTTTGCAGATCCATCCCTTATCCAAGATGGCAGGATATATTTCACTTGATAAAATATTTTAGTTTATTCCAGTTGGATCATATCGAAAGGTTTGTTTACATACGTAGCTTGAAAAAAGACCCTTTAACATAGAAGTTTATTAGACTTTATGTATTGGCCATGGTCCAGGTGAACAATACAGGCTCTTGAGAGCCTCTAGTTTAGAATTTCTATTTCTTAACATTCTCTTTTCCTCACCTTTGAAAGAATCAAGCAAATTTACTCCATATTCCTAATCCAATTGAAAGCTTTTGTGAGAAATGTTGTTGGAGGATGATTGCATATATCCTAGAGATATTCAATAAGCTTCGAGTTTTTAAAATTGAACAAGAGTTCCAAAGTTCCAAAGGTGTTGATTATTGAAACAATGTGTTAATCACATCCCAGGGACATGGCAGAAAAGAGAACACATAAAAAACAAAGGCATTAGACATCTACAAAAACACCCAGATAAAAACACATCATGAAGATATGTATTCATAAAATTATAGCTTAAAATAAAACAAAATTGTTTTAGTACTTCAATTTTGTTTGATTCCTAAGCCATGTAGTCTCTAGGTGCACAATAAGTTTCTAACAGGGTGATACAACCAAGAGTCCGAACGGTGCCTATTTCTGTATCGTCTATTCTTAGTCTTATAAAGGGTAACCTCATATAGTTCTAATGTTACAGTATTATTTTTTCAAATAAAACATTTAAGTCCGGCTATCCCGAGTTCCTATATCGTTGTTTACGTTTGTCTTTGTCTTATTTTTGTTTTTAATGTGTTTTCCCTGGCAAGTTGAAGCATGTAATTGTAATTCTCAGCCATTGTAGATGTTTCCTGTCATCCCTTTTTTGTCATACATGTATACTCTTCACTTAGAAATTTTGGCTGTTGCATAATTTTCTCAAAAGATGTAAAACACAAGTGATGGTTTCAATATGCAATCATGTATTTCAAAAAAAATTAGTCCGAACAATGATAATGTCAAATTTCCTGAAAATCTTACATAGGCCTAGTTTTTTTTAATTCAACCTAACATCCTCATATCATTGAATAGATAGAAATAGTACTTTTCAATACTGGATTTCGATAAATGATTGCAAAAATAACATTTTTCGTCAATAATAGCTTCTTGTCACACAGATGATGCAAGAATTACTGTCATTTCCATCAGTGATATTACTTTTGTTTTTATTTAGGATACAGAAAATTATGAATATGTTCCATATTCACACATCTGTAAATTCACAGTAACCTCGGTATTTTGTTATTTGTTACCACTAGGCCGATGCCACTGCTAGTGGACTGTTAGTCCCCGAGGGTATTCACCAACCCAGTAGCCAGTACTTCGGTGCTGGCCCAAAAACCGATTTTATTTGAGAATTTGCAATATTTGAATTGAAGAAAATTTTGTTAAACCTAAGGAGTATCTCCTTCTTGCATAGCTCTGTCCTTAGCTGATTTTGGCTTTCCTATTTAGACCCTATTGGTAATTTGTTCTTATCAGTTTTTATACATATTTCGGATCATGGATTTCTAAATGTTCTGATTTGATCTGCACTTATGAGACATAAGTTGTCGAAATGCCAATATGCAGAATTTAAATTCACAGTTACGTCGGTATTTTGTTATTTGTAAGACACAATCCAAAAACTTACTTAGATACATGTACCCCAAATTGAATAAAACTGGCTGTGTCGGCCGTGTCGACAAACCAAAAATCTCCTTCGATTCATGCATAAATTGGTTTTGGGATCTAATGACCTGAAGATTTTACAGGTATAGTGGCCTCTCGCTGAATTGCACGATTATTCTTTAACAATCCCTTCGGGAAGTTTTGAATTTGATTTTTATTTCGTAGTGCGACAGTGTTTTACCAGCAGACTAGGCTCCTTGAGCTAGCCAGCAGTTTAGCAGCGAGCATCCCTGCATCAGTCGGAAGTTGTTAGACTATAAATTATATTGGCCAACCAATATCTGACTTTAGAATTGTAAATTTCAAACATTCTTACATGTATCATTGACGAGATAGTTTTCTAATTGGTTCTAATATATCGTTCCTTCCAATCGATTTTAAACATCGTAAATATATACAATAGCGAAAAAATAGTAAAAATTTGATTTGAATATTCACCTTAGAAAATTGAAACTATTCTTTGTTAAATATTTCGGATCTCATTATGACGCCGTCCGGATCCTTCGAATATATATTTTGGCTTAATTTTCAATTTACTGAGACATAATAGATATAACATAAGTAGATATTAGATACCGAATTAAAGAATGACATCACTATATCAAGAATTAAAATACAAAATATACCCAAGTGTATAATAAACAATAAATTTTGTTATACTGTACAAAACCTGTCATCAGCATCACTAGAAGCAAAAAATATGGAAAGCTATAATCCAAAAAGCTTTTTTGAAGAAAGGATGATATATTTGGCTTCATAAGATTGTAAAAGTAAGAAGTTGTTTTACAACACGTTGCTTTTAAAGAAAGCCATATTTCAGACACATAATAAAAATGTTATCATGAAATATTAATTCATCTTCACTATTTTTAGGATATCTAGCTTACAACAAAACTAAAAGATCAAAAGTTTGAGCTTTAATTCATTTTAAATGTACATATATTTCTATTACAAAGATTTTACCTTCAACGGAACCGAAACTGAGGAAATAAATTGGAATGGCGGAAAAAGTAGCACTGCAGGTATGTATTTTACTACCTATATAAAATAGGACTTAACTACTACAAAATAGCACCTATAAAATACGGTGACCCCTAGATGCTTTGTTTTGGGTCGTTTTGACCTGATGATGGGATGTTGTCTCCTTGACATTTACCCCATTTCCTTTCCTTTTCATATATATCTTCATATTTCAAAAAGTATCAACACTGTTCAGTGGTGATGGGCAAACTTTTTTGTCTTCTGTATAGAGGTTTTTGTAAACGGTAATTGGTTCATACAATTCTTACAAACAACAGTGTTTCCGCGCGAAAATTTATTGCACTGCTTTGTTGATGAGTAAAACAACACAACCACGTGGGTTATTTGAGGCTTGCACAGAGTTATTTTCGTGCAACGTGTTTGCCGATTTTTATTTAACACGCAGTCGTGCTGGAGGATAAATATTTGTTAATTTACCGTCTTACCCTATAATAGATTTCTACTTGCAGCCTAACTCACGATGTTAGCTCTTCAGTCGATGATAATATACAGTATTTAACGATAGAAACAGTGACGAAAAGATGTCAAAAACAGGTTTCTAGAGCAAATATTGCTAAAAATGTTATGAAACATGAATAGGTCTGGTCTACGACAACCCCTTATTTGTCTTCAAAATGTCGGGCTAGGACTGAAAATAATCGATATCAGAACTACACGCTCATTTTTATGATAGTACATTTTATGAAAAGATTCTGCGTTACAATTTCTTGTCCCAAGATATAGAACCATGTCTGCCTCTGTCAGTTTTTACAATTAGCATAGTACTGGTGAACATTTAAAATGGATATATGGAGTGTATTTCCTCTTTAGGAAATGGAAGAAGAGTACTTATATTTATTTTATTTTTATATTCCATGTCAATACATATGATAAAGCATTTACATACAATACAAATATAATTAAATATCAAACAATTTTGTACAATTTTGTGAATATGTCCCCTGCAACCAGTAGGGACCCAGCAGCTCAAAAGATCAGGAATGTAACATAAACATTTCTTGAAAACTAATTACAAAAAATAAATTGTTGGCCTACTGTGTCTCCACAGGTGCCCAAGGGAAGCATGCACAGAAAACAATATGGTATGTCAACATCAACATGGTTTTTATCATATTAAAGAGAAAAAAACACCCCAAAAAGAATAATTTAAAAACAATTCTAAAAAAAATAGATGAATAAGAATTGAAAAAAAATAAGTAACAGAATAAATAAAAAAAAGAAATGTAATTTGGAAAAGTAAATGGGTCTGGTCAGTCAAGATAGTTGAAATTTATTCGTGTTATTATATTAATGATTTGAAAAATTATACATTAAATTTAAACAGCACTGGAAAAATTGTTAAGCTAATCCTCAAATGGAATATTTTGACAAATAAATATTCCAATTAAATTTCTGTCAGGAGATTATGCCAATTTTCCCATAATGTTTGGAAGAGTTCAAATTTGTTTTGATTCGTTGCAATTACTTTCTCAGTTTGATGTACATTTCTAAGAGAATATTTAATCCCTCTAAAGTGATGGATTTATTTAAACATCTACTTGAATATATATATATATATATATATATATATATATATATGAAAAAGAAAGGAAATGGGGTAAATGTCAAGAAACAACATCCCATATCCAGGTTAAAACGACCCAAAACAAAGCATCTAGGGGTCACCGTACGGTCTTCAACACAGTGAGGAACCTCACACCATATAGTATTTTATCGTTAAGATTAATACATTTTGATTTTTACAATATTTTTGTTGGAATAATCCAAATAAGAATGATTTCTTATTGAAGTTTAAGGTTAGTGAGGACAGCTGTCACGTGATTAAGCCATAAAAATGGCGGGAAAAAATTAAAAATATTCAGAATGGAATGAAATTTGACAGGAATGTTACTGACCATGTGTAGAAATGAACGTTGGTTTTAAAACCATCAAAATGGCGACTGTTGCTATGGGAACATAAAAGGGAAATTTTCAAATTGCTCCAAAATGACTTAAATTTGACAGCAAGGTTACTAAGCATGTGTAGATACGTGTTTTGGTCTTTAAAATATCAAAATGGCGACCGTTGCCATGGAAACAGCAAAATGGCGGGAAAAATTCAAATTTCTTTGTATATGGTGAAAAATGGAAGTAAACTTGAAATAAGTTGAGAAAAAGGAAAATCATAATAAATTAACACAGTAAAAGTGCTCAAAAAAGGAAAATTAAAAATTAAATAAAATAGAGATAAAGTAGTGAAAACTGTAAATTATGTACACAAAGGGATAAGAAAAGTGGAAAAATGATAGAATAAAACTTGAAAATTGTGGGAAGAGAGACTTCACCCTAGAACAATAAAAGCAGTCTCCCCTTTCTTAACAATTAACGCAGACGTGATAGAAATACTGCCAAAACAAGCCACTGTTGATTTCCGTTTTATAAAGATCACTCCCTAGAAGTTTGGAACAAGAAAATATGAGAATAATCGACTCATTCATTTAGTCAATGCCATCCAAAATATATCTTTATCTCTCTATATGACTCCTGTGGGGTTACGTGTCGAACTTTCATACAATATACCACAAAATTTGAATTTGTAGATGAAATTTTTGTTTTTATGATTAACAGTAGGAAAGAAAGTATTTACTTCCGGTTTGACATGTGTAACCTACAACTTCCTGTTCTAGTCAAGTGAAGACCGTATACAGTCATATGACTATTTTAGTTTGGTATTTGTTCTACAAACACAGCCGGTGACATCACGTCCGGTTTTTGTTCTAGTGACGTCAAATTTTTTTTAGGGGAGGAGGGCAATGTTGTCGACTTTGAATGCTTGTAGGTCTCTTAAAAGCCTGGTTGCTATACTGATTTTTTTATATTTTGAAGATATCGTATAAAGGTATATATTTAAGTAAAAAAAATGAAATTTTGAATTCGGAAGTTTTTCTGATTTCACTTTTTATGTCCCTCCAGGGGGCAAAAAGTGATAAAAAATCTAACCTCAATGTGCACATAATTGGGAATATTAGCAAAAAACTGATTGACAGAAGTGGATGTATTTTTCAGAAATACCTTTAAACAACAAAGACTTATAATCCAAACACTCTTTTTACAAAAACAGTGTACGATTGGTTTTATATATGGTCAAAAGGGAGTAAATGGGAATTCGGACCATTATTCAGGGGGAGGTAACTTTGACCCCATTTATCTCAGAAATACGCCTGGAAACGAGGTCAAATATTTATACCAAAGAAAGGGTATATATTTCACAGTAATATATTTAAAAAAATAGCCATTTTGAATTCAGAATTATTTTTGGGGTCAGGTGTCCTCACTAACCTTAAAGATATATTTGCACTGTTCATCATCCACTAATCTATGTCAACCAGTAGAGTTTGCACTTTTTCACATTCCCATAGTAAGTGTATTATAGTTTCTGGATATTTGGCACAAAAGTGCAAAGAGGATTTGTACCTATTTTAACTTTTGCTAAAAAGTGTTTGTTGTTAAGATCCAGTGATTGATTTTAAACTGAAGTTACTGCAATCTAGAATTTTTAGTAAACTGAAAGGGAGTTTATAAATTGTCTCCATATCAAGATCTGTAAGTTCAAACATGTCCATTACCGTACTTTTACTAATTGGATCAGAATTATCGGAGTTTTATATACTATATATATCTTTTACCCCTTTTTTGTTTTTCAAAAAAAGCTTGGTTGTTTTTTTTTTTGAATGAAGGGGTAACTTACCCTAAGCAATTCACCATCATGTATAAAATCTTTTGAAAACTTATTCACAAAGGAAATTATTCCGTTAAATTTTAATAACTTAGTTTTAATGTTTTATCTTTTAGTAATATCTTCAAATTTTAACATCTCCCCTTTCTCAGAAAATAAGTCATTCACTATAAATATACCCTTTTGGAACCAGTCTCTATTAAATACACTTTTCTTATCAATTTTAACTTTTTACTATAACAAAGAGGAGATTTCAAGAAAGATTCCCATGACAAGTCTTTATTTTTATATAGAACTTCATTCCATGCAAATAGAACGTCCCTCCAAAAAAGATTTTTACACTCTTTTGCTGTATTTTCTATCTTAATACTTCCAGTTTTTATCATTAAACTAAAATCAATACATATTGCCTTTAGCATGTTTAACTCTTTGCTGTTGAGCAATCTGCGAACCCACACAGCCTTCAGTGAATGTATAAAATGCTTGTAAATTAATCATTTTCAGCCCCCCTTCAACATAAATTTTTATTACTGTTTCTCTCTTTACATTTCCAATAGGTTTTTGCCATATAAAAGAAAAGAAAAGCTCATTGATTTGCTTGATATATTTATCTTCCGGATTAGGTAAAGATGAGAACAAATGTATCATTTTTGGTATAAGTAATGTTTTAACAACTGCTATCCTTCCAATAGGAGTCAAATTTCTTTTGCCCCACTGCTTAAGAAGAGATTTAATTTCAACAATTTTTTTTTTCATAATTTGCTTTAAACATCTTTTTTAAATCAGTATCAAACTCAATTCCAAGATATGAAAACTTATTCCCCCCAGATTAAGTCCCAGTTATTGTACAATGTTTTTTGATTGTATTTCATACTCCCTATCCAAACTACTTGAGTTGTTGAAAAAATTATTTTAGCCCTAATATCTTAGCAAATTGTGAGAGTTCTTTCATTGTTTCCTGCAAAGAAACTTGAAAGCCATCTAATATTATAGCTATGTCATCTGCAAACTGAGACAACTTATTTTCGATATTCATTATTTTCAGACCTTTAATGTGGTTATTATTTCTTAATTTAATTGCAAGAAGAGTACTTGCTTTTGTAGCCTTATAACACAAGATTTAACTAAATCGCTAAAACAGTTCTACAATAAAATATTAAAATATATTAATAAAAAATATATTAATAAAATATATTAAAGTGTCTCAGTGGTATTATTCCACCATTTTTGTCTTATACTTGTTCATTTATGTTTCGTTCATTTCGATATGTAACAAAATAGTTATTTAAAGTGTAAAGAGAGTTCCAAAGTATTTAATATTCATATTCCTTTTCACTTCTACAATATTTGGGTTACAAAAAGGTGAACTAAAGGACACGTGCTATAAATCTGTTACTGGATTTACAAAACATAGAAATTAAGCAGGGGAGTTAATTTGATAAAGGAATTTCATATAGATATCACTACAGAAATAAACATATTACAATTTATCTCTCTTATTTCAACGGTGACCCCAAAAATTTATTTTCTATAGATAAACTATATAATGATCTCAAAACACATGCAAAGTATGAACAAAATCTATAATAGATTTTTAAAGCTATCCTCTCGTACATTCATTTTTCCTATCATTTTTTGTAAAATCCTTAAATTTTAAATTTCAGTTCGTGCGCTTAAATGCACGGTGACCCCCAAATTTTATTTTATATTTTGAACAATTATACAATTATGTTTCTACACAAAAAAATTTCACAAATTTCTATAATAGGAAAATAATACCCTGCAGACACCTTAAATGAAATATCAAAATAAAATGTTAAAGTGATATTTCAATTTCGGATATGTCATGAAGAGCCAGAACATTTGTAACTGACATACAAAATGTTTTATTTATTGTTTTCCTATGTTAATTTCATCCGTCAAGAAATTCTATGGCCGTAATCGTAACATCATTGACAGAAACGACATGTCAGTATCCCAAATAAAAGTGGACATTTTCAGCTAGATTCACGTCTTCCCGGATTTGACTATCGATTTTTGGATTTTCCTGGATTGACTCACTTTCATTGTGACGGTTGCTGTTAACAGAGCTGGACATGCGACGATACCCTTACTATTGACAATCCCCAGTTTTTAGACTATGTCGACCTCATATACCCGCAAGAACTGAAACTAAATAAAGCAAACGATGATTCTAAATACTGCCCATTTCTTGATCTGACTATCATCATTGACTCTGGCAAAATGAAAACTAAAAATTATGATAAAAGGGATGATTTTGATTTCACAATTACTAATTTCCCTTTTCTTGATGGCGACGTTCCTGTAGCTCCATCATGTGGGGTGTATATATCACAACTAGTACGATTCGCACGCGTCTGTTCTACTCTTGACGACTTTAATGAGCGTAACCTTACTATCACATCCAAACGTTTACAACAAGGTTACAGATTTCATAAATTGATTAACACCTTTAAGAAGTTTTATAGAAGATATGAAGATTTGATTTCTAAATATGGTGCGACTCGCAAACAGCTTATTACTAAGGGCATTTCTCACCCTCGATTTTATGGAAATGTTGTTAAAAAATGTCAAAAACTGATAAAAAATCCAGAAAAACTGGGACGTAACTTACATTCTTTACGTAATAGGGGATATTGACAGGATATTCTTCAGGATTCCGTGAAATTGGCTTTGGGACCCAATGACCTGAAGATATTACAGGTATACTGGCCTCTCACTGATACTGCCGATGTCTACTGAAATCTATGATAATTCTTTACCAAACCCTTCGGGGAGTTTTGAGTTTGATCTTTGTTCCGTAGTGCGACAGTGTTTTACCAGCAGACTAGGCTCCTTGAGCTAGCCGGCAGTTTAGCGGCGAGCACTCCTCGACCCATCTTTCTAAATAAGTTTTGTCTTTTTCTTTCCTTCTCAAGATTGTGGTCTTGGAGTTAGTAGTCTACCTGTATTGGGTTTTATTTGTATGTTTTATTATACTATAGGGAAACGGGATAGAGAAAGGGGAGGTTTTGGGTACCCATAAACCGGTTTAACCCTACCGCTAGCTCTTGCTAGTGCCGGTACCAAGTCCGGCTATCCCGAGTTCCTATCGTTGTCCATGTTTGTCTTTTGTCATTTTATTGTTTTTCTCGTGCGGTTCCCTGGTGGATTGTGGCATGTGATTGTGGTTTACGGCCATTGTAGGTGTTTCCTGTTATCTTTCTTATATTAATTACCCTTCCGGACCACCTGGTGTCACTCCCGGTGGAGCTCACACTGTCAGTGCTTTAGATTTTTGTGTTGTCTTGTGAAATTTAGTTTTGTCTTCGATAGTCATGTTTGTGGTACCGATCTGTCCTTGTCCATGCTTAAATACTGCCTGCAGTGATTACAAAAGCTTTTCAAAATTAAAATTGTTACTGTTTCACGGTTAGAGAAGTAACAGTTTTTTAATTGGTTTTGTCTCGGTGTTAGAGAATGACAATAACCAATCAGCTACCTAACAGATCTTTAAAAATTATATATTCCTCACTGACGGCGTGACAGAACAGGACAAGCTTACCCTTCCGGAGTACCTGATGTCACTGTCAGTTTCACTGGAGTTTACACTGTGGGTGCCTTTGTTTTGAATGTTGTGATTTCTATTTCTTCACTACGTATTTGTCTAGAACGTCATTGTTTCTGTGTCTAACGTCATTGTTTTCTGTGTTCTCGTTTTGGCCGTGTCTTTGGACTTCGATTTTTGTAAATTTCACTAATTTGTTCCCTCGGTATTCTACTGCCGTTGTTTTCTTTTATTTTGGAACTTCAGTTTCATGTGAAAAATATTATATGTACACAAGTGAAATTCGTATTATTATACTTTATGCAAATTTCTTTTATTATCAATTAATTTATTGGACAAGCGGCACTTTTCTTTCGTTGGCCCCGCCCAACCCTTGCAATGGGTGTTAATGTCTAAAATAAACACCCGCTCAGTCCGAAGTTTGCCGATCTTGAAAATTAACACCCGCTCAGACCGAAGTTTACCGATTATTATTCCTACTTGAAAAGGATATAAAAACAAACCATGTGACATGTAAAATTGTGTTTTTTTTAATGTTCTTGTTCTAATAATTTGTTTTTACGCTTTTGCAACTTTTCATTCAGTATAAAAAAAAACATATTGCCCTTGGATGAAGATGTTAGGGCGATTAACACACTCATGTGTTAATCTACCCTAGCATCTTCATCCAAGGGCAATATGTTTATATTATCAACATGATCTATAACAGTTTGATCTATTTGTGAATAACAGCTGTAAGAGCCAATATACCTCATGACGCTTGAAAAGATTCTATGCATGGGGAATATACATGATGCATGATATAATGATAATATAAACTTAATATAGCAACTAATTCACTACGCCAAAAATGAACTGCCAGTTAAACATTTATCAACAATCTCTGAAACTGCCGAGGATTTCTTTACAACTCGCTATATTAATGTAACTAACAATGTTATGAAACTATAAATGAACTATGCTTGAACTTATTATGAGTTATTAGAAATGCTCATTGTTGAAGGCCCGAAGGTGACTTCAAAATGATAAACAAAAATAAAAGCGTTTTTTCATAGCTTTGTTTTACCTAGTATACATATATTTGTAGATACTGTCTCATGTGCATTTACTCCATATCCCTTCATTGCTTATTTGCATAAATTAATTCTAATAATTATATTAATTTAGTTAACAGAGGGTATTGTATAATTTTTATAACATTTCAGATATAAGTACGAAACAAATGGCAAGCACAATGACCCCTGCTGTGGAGACGAAAGATATCCCAACAGGTATTTGAAGATAGATTTTGTAGAAACATATTTCTTCCACATTTGCTTTCCTTATAATGTACACGTGGTTGTTTCATACCATATACATCAAATGTACTAATAAAAAGATATGTGTGTAATTAGACGATTTGTACAAAAATATATGACACTGGCTCAGAATTTTATCTTTGTAGCTGAACATTGCGATCTTGAAAATTTATTTCTCCCTAGTTAAGTTAGAATTTAGAAAATAAAACAAAAGTAATTCTTTGATATAACCAAATAAGATTTATTTTATTTCTTGTTTTTTATATAATTATAGAAATACTGATAGGAGTTGGAATTGGAGTGGTGGTTGTATTGATACTTCTTTTCACTTGGTGCGTTATAAGCTTTAGAAAATCTAAAGAGTATAAGAAAATCAAAAATGGTTAGTATAATTAAACTACTCAGAAATGTTTTCACCGTCGTGCATGTCTTATGTTCCAATGTTATCTTTGGAAAACGGCGATTGTCATTGGTCTTTTGCTGAATGCAGGTTATAAGTTGATGTTAATAAGAGATATTTAATCGTATTTTGGTTTCCCTTTTGCTTTAAATGATAATTTCATTAAACTCTTATTAAACAAAAAATTATACTTGTCCTTTGACTTGTGAACATAATTACGAATTACTTTCTGATTATATTCCATTCTAATAGACAAGACTATGATAAATATTGAAAACAAAGCACATTGAAATGGCGTTGATTTCTACTGTTCAAAATCTCGATGCACTTTGAAGACAATATAACATTCACGCTTTGTACAGGTTTCTTAAACACGTCTGCTAATTTTTCTTCCTGCTTTCAGTTTGTGCAAACACACATCCGAAGGGTCGAAAAATATATAGTTTACATCTTCTGAAAAGGATATCTTAATAAAACAGGTCTTGTAGAATAAATTGGAACAAGACAGCATTTTTGCTAGTGAATCTTGTTAAGAAAATTTTGCCTGTATATAATAATTAAAATCACTAAAGTAGTGTTGCATTAATTCAATATTTAAATTTGAAAAGGATTCCAAAGGAAGGATGGATCGACTCCCACGGAAGAAGAAGGTTCCCCACTTTTACGTAAGTCATTGTTAATATTTCATACGTAAGTCGCTATTTATTTTTCATAAAAATACTAGCAGTGTACTTTTATTTTTTTTTTGCTTTCTGTTTGCTATAAAGATGTATGCCACTTTTCCTTTTTTTATCGTGTGAAAACAAGACTGGACCACTGTTTTGAAAACCTCAATATTTTGAATTCACAATGTGAATTTTCCTATGACGTCACGGATTGAAACAAAATCGTCTATTGCACTGTGAAGTTTATTGCCCAATGAAGTCTATTGTCCAATGGGATTTATTGCCCGATGAGGTCTATTGTTCGATTATTTGTATTGCCCTGTTTGGTGTGTTTACCGCTATTTGAATTTCTAAGGGCAACAACATGCAGACAAAATTACACGCAGCATAAAAAACCCATTGATAAGTAAGTTACTTTATTTTAATTTTTATTAATTTTTTTTCATAAGTTGACATTCTGAGAGTCAAGTTATTTAAAAGAAGGTTTTTAAGAATAAAACTTCTTCGTATCTCTGTTTTCTGTTACAAAATATGTATAAGGTAATAAAACAGTTATTTGGAGGGTATGCAGACAATAAACCACATAATTGCCCCTTGTTACTAGGAACCAACCAAGTGTTCTATTGCCCTCGGGCAATGACCTTGGGCAAAAGACACCTTAGTGGTTCCCAGTTCCTTTGACCATTTTTATGATCTGTTGTCTGCATATTTACTAAATTACTGTATGATTTAAATTACAACATCTGGCTTAAATACGTTGAAATATCAATATGATTTATATGAAAAGATTTTACTTATACATTACAGCATTGTCCGACGGCAAATTTGAACAAGTAATAACAGCTATAAAACATACGCAAACAGTATCGATATTATCTGGAACTTCTCTATTAGACCAATCGTCAGGTAAGATTATTACCCAATTTTTTTTCTTGGAATAGTGTGTGTGTGTGTGTGTGTGTGTGTGTGTGTGTGTACGTGTCAAAACTAGCCAATAAAATAGTTGTGCTAACTACATATTCATAACTCATATTGTTGTTTGTTATTCATATGATATAACGACAGTTTGTAGCTAGAATATTTTTCCAGACAACACATACAAATTACAGAGCATCAACAATGATATGATACAAAATACAATATAACATAAATCGGACAAAAGTCATTAGGTTAAAACATATTATACTTTTCGAAGACAAAGATCGTAAATGTTAATCGAATTTTCATTTTAGTTCCATTTTACAATGATTCGTGCATTTCTTCTATACAACGCCTTGCCAAAAGAAATGGATTTTTTTAAATTTTCCCCGTCTATATTTAAACGATAGTTTACTTCAACTTATTAATATGTGTAATCCGATTACAATTATTTACGGCGTTTCATTTGTCATTTCTTAAAAAATAAAACATGTTTGCTTACTAATGTTCTGTTGGATACAATGAAGCATTAATTCACTTGCTATTCTAACAATAATAAGTTTATAGTTCTGATCGGCACAAACAGTCCAACATCATCATCATTATTATTTAATATATTTGGTATAAAATGGCCAAGTCAGTTGTTATATCGATTTAAATCTTAATTTTAGAATTTCACTGTAAAAAGATTATCTTATAATGGCGCCTGCTGCAACGTCCAAATTATTTTGAACAGTTTTTCCGCTGGTGTTGCACTTGTCTTTTTGCCTTTTAGATTTCGACCCTGGGCAAGTCTGTTCGGTTATTTTGTTATTACCCTTATTTTGAATACAAAAATGAGGTTGAAGGGAAATGAAAATATGATGAAAGAAGTGTTGTCAGTGGGTGTATAGTATACCTACAATATAGGCAACAATATAGATTGTAACAGCAAATCGACTGTTTTCCTTCTTTGTAATACTTGAAAATTGAGTTTAGGAAATAAAAAAGAGAAGAATGAAGCAATATTACACACAGATGATAAGAAACAATCCCGAATAATCTAACATTACTGTCAAACGAATAAAAGTGACAACAAAAGTCCGAAGCACAAACATTAAATGTTAGCTGCATCTTACTTCCAATAATATTTCAATATAACTGGCAGTTTATTCCTCTTTTCCTTTATTTTCTTATCTTTTTGATATATTCCAATGCAGATTTTGCATTCAACAAAGCACGATGGCTATTGGTTGGAATTTCTTTGCATAATATTTTAACACCTACATTAAGGAAATCGGTTGAGAACATCGTGTCGGATTTATACAGTGCTATGAAACAGTCACATGCAATTGACAAACAATCATATGATAACCATCTGACGAACAATCCTAGAACATCAGAAGAACTTAATTATGAAACCATTAACCACAACAAAAGCTGTGGACAGAGAATGGATATGTATGACTATCGGATAAAGAATCCTGTTGACTTGTCTAAGCTATTCTTACCAACCGAACTAACTTATTATGAGAACTTTATAGATGTACATGATCCGATGACACTGTTGCAAGTATTGATTAACATCGACGTCCATCCGGAAGACAGAAGATCAGTCTCAAAACAGGTAAAATAGTGTATATCATTTTGTTAAAATTTTAAGAAACTAGATTTCTATATATTTTCAGGGCGACTACCGTCGTTCAAGCATAAAATGTGACTTCTGTTATAGCAAGTAATAGAAATTTATCAGTACGCGTGGTTAAAACCGCAACATATATCCTCTAACGTGTAAAAGACAATAATAAAAATCTGAATTGCATATGTTTTAAAATGTGAAAAGTAACCAATAAACTTGAAACCATAGTTATGTGTAATTAAAACAAGAACAAAATAAGTTGAAAAGCGAACCTGCAAACCTCTAAAGAGTGTATAAAATCCTGGCGACACGAAAAAAGAGTCAGGTGAGTTGTTCATGTAAATATTCCCAATTTACCAATGAAAGGATATGGACAAAGTCTCTACAAATACATGACCAAACTAAGCAATAGAACAACGGTTTTTTGTTGTTGTTCTTAATCTTCAAGTCACCATGAGAACTTAAACTCTGGTTGCAGCCGTTACAGCTACAGTCATGAGACATAAGTATTCGTGATTTTGAAATTTTCAAGAGTATTTCATATTAGAACGGTCTTCATTTAAAAATAACAGTGAGTCTATTTTTGTTAGATTTTCATAACAGTTACTCAATTAAAAAGGGCTTAACAAAAGGTTTATTGTTATAATTTTATATAATTTTAGGTGTTGTGTTTTTTTTTAATTGTCCCGATATGAACACAAGTATAAAATTTGGATGTCAAAATTTAATATATAATTGTTGAAAAATGTGAAGTAAAAAAATAGTTTCCACAACTTCTCGGATATTAATAATGTAAGGATTCAGGATTATTTTGGCTTTATTATTCAGATCCCATTGGTAACTTGTTTTCTATGAGTTTTTACACATATCTCGATCTATGGATTTCCAAATGTTTTGATTTGATCTGCAATGAAGAGACAAAAGTTGCCAGAATGTGCGCATATGCAGAAACTAAATTAACAGTTACTTAGGTGTTTTGTTATTTATTATCACTGGCATGGGCCGACACCTCTGCTGGTGGACTGTTAGTCTTCAAGGGTATTTACTAACCTAGTTACCAGTACTTTGGTGCTGGCCCGAAAACCGATTTTATTGTGTCGCCTGCACACGTAGTGTGTGGCGACATATAGGGATCACTTTAGTCGTCTTGCGGCGTTGTCGTCGTCGTTGGCGTTGTCCGTTCCACTTTTTAGCTCACCTGGCCTAAAAGGCCATGTGAGCTTTTGCCATCACTTTGCGTCCGTCGTCCGTCGTCCGTCCGTCGTCCGTCAACAATTTCAAAAAACTGCTGGGCGAATTGTAACAAAACTTGGCCTGAATCATCACCAGGGTATGCAGTTTCAAAATTGTGTTCGATTAGTCCGAGGGTCAAACAACATGGCTGCTGTTACTAAAATAGAACATAGGGGTAAATTGCTGTATTTTGCAAATAACTCGAAAACCGTTACAGATATCAAAAATCTGACATGCAGTAAAAATGATCAGCATGGCAAGATCTACCAGCCCTGCAATTTTGAAGAAAATCTGAAAACCCGTCTTAGAGTTATTGCCCTTTTTCCGTAAAATTTTCAAAATTTTGATATTTTTCATTTTTTATCAAAAAAACTATAACAGATAGAGGTCAACTTTAAATTGATGAAATGTTCAGCATATCAAGATCTATCCACCCTGAAATTTTGAAGAAAATCAGAAACCCTTTGTAGGAGTTATTGCCCTTTTTTCACCAAATTTTTAATTTTTTTGTATTTTTCGTCTTTTATTTCCAAAACTATAGAAGATGAAGGTTAAGTGTAAATTGATGAAATGTTTGCCATGCTGTGGCGACTTCAAAACTGGTGTTGAAAATTGTTTGTTGATCGCCATTTTCAAAATGGCCGCCAAAAAAAGGCGGGAAAAGGCAACATTGCCCGATTTCAATAAAAATTGGTTTCCAAATACATATTGATGTTGCGACTTCAAAACCGGTGTTGAAAATTTTTCGTTGATCGCCATTTTCAAAATGGCCGCCAAAAAAGGCGGGAAAATTCAACATTGTCTGATTTCAATGAAATTTGGTTTCCAAATAGGTATTGATGTGGCAACTTCAAAACTAATGTTAAAAATTGTTCATTGACTGCCATTTTCAAAATGGCTGACAAAAAAGGCGGAAAAATTCAACATTGTCTGATTTCAATGAAATTTGGTTTCTTAATAGATATTGATGTTGCGACTTCAAAACCGGTGTTGAAAATTGTACATTGACCGCCATTTTCAAAATGACCACCAAATAAGGCGGGAAAATTCAACATTTTCTGACTTCAATAAAATTTTGTTTCCAAAAAGATATTAATTTTGCGACTTTATGGTGTTAAAAATTGTTGTTGACCGCCATTTACATAATGATGTCTCGACTTCAAAACTGGTGTCAAAAGTAGTCCTTAGCAAGAATGTTTTTTGTCAAAAAAGTCCAACAAAGACATATAGTAAAACATGATCAGACTTAAAATACAGTTTAAAAATTGGTTGAGTTTGAGCTACCAAAGTTAGAGAGACTGAAGTTTAACTGTATAACTTACAATGTTAGCTTGATTGTGGCAAATGAAAACCAGGTGAGCGATACAGGCTCCTGGGAGCCTCTGGTTTTTTGTAACACTTTTCTCAGCAACTACATATCACAGCCACTTGAAATTTTGTATGTGAATTTAGTATGGGGTTCTATTTTGCGCTTATTAAATTCAGGTTTGTCGGACATCTACTTCCTGTTACCAACTTGGAATATTTTCAACAAGTACTGTCAATGGTAAAGATTTTTGTAACACGTTTCTCAGCAACTGTAAATCACAGCCACTTGAAATTTAGTATGTGACTTAACTATGAAGCCCCATATTGCACTTGTCAAATTCAGGTCTGTCGATCATCTACTTCCTGTTTATTGACTGTGGAAAATTTTCCGCAAATACTGTCAATGTTACAAATTTTCGTTACACTTTTCTCAGCAACTATGAATCACAGCCACTTGAAATTATGTATGTGACTTTAGTATGAGGTCCCATATTGCGCTTATCAAATTCAGGTCTGTCGAACATCTACTTCCTGTTTATTGACTTTGAAAAAAATTCAGCTTAGACTGTCATTGGTAAAAATTTTCGTAACACTTTTCTCAGCGACTATGAATTACAACCATTTGAAATTTGTATATGACTTTAGTATCAGGTCCCATATTGCGCTTATCATATTCAGGTCTGTCGGATATCTTCTTCCTGTTTTCAACAAATGCTGTTAATGGTACAAATTTTCGTAACATGTTTCTCAGCAACTACAAATCAAAGCCACTTGAAATTTTGTATGTGATTTTTGTATCGGGTTGTATATTGTGCATATCGAATTCAGGTCTGTTGGACATCTACTTCCTGTTTACCGACTTGGAGATTTTCAACAAATATGGTCAATGGTACCAAGTTTTCGTAACACTTTTCTCAGCAACTACAAATTAAGCCACTTGAAATTGTGTATGGGGTTCCATATTGCACTTATCGAATTCATTTCTGTCTGACATCTACTTCCTGTTTACCGACTTTGAATAATTTCGACAAATATGGTAAATGGTACAATTTTTCGTAACACTTTTCTCAGTTTATTTAATTGGCTAATCTTGAACACCTTATATTGTAAGTCATATTCCAACCAAACCTGCAGGATATGTTGTTCACCTGAACTTATTGTGCACCTGATACTTAAAATCAATTTTACATATTTTAGAGGTTCACTGTGCAAACATAGATCAAATGTTAATTTGCTTTGTTTATCTGCAAGACCTTCAAAATTATAATTCATATTCTAAACAAATTTACAGGATATGTTTTTCTCCTGATCCAGACATACACCTAATACTTAGAATTTTGATTCTACGGATTGTAGAGGTGAACTGAGCAAAAAATGGCACCTGTAAAGTGCAGGCGACACAAGTGTTCAATGGAACACCCAACAATTTTTTAAGAAACTTGCAATACCTAAATTTTGCAAAATTTTGTTAAAATCTAAGGAGTATCTTCCTCTCGCATAGCTCTGTCCTTAGCCGATTTTGGCTTTATTATTCAGATCCTATTGGTAATCTGTTCTCTATTAGTTTTTACACATATTGCGATATTCTGATTTCCAAATGTTTTGATTTTTGATCTGCACTGAAGACAATAGTTGCCAGAATGCGCATATGCAGAAACTAAATTAACAGTAACTAAGGTATTTTCTCATTTGATACTACTGGGCCGACACCTCTGCTGGTGGACTGTTAGTCTCCAAGGGTATTTACCAACCTAGTTACCAGTACTTTGGTACTTTGGCGCTGGCCCGAAAACCGATTTTTTTTTCTTCTTTTTTTTTTTTTTTTTTTTCTTTTGCAAAATTTTGTTAAAATAAAGTAAGGAGTATCTCCCTCTCGCATAGCCCTTCCCTTAGCTGATTTTTGGCTTTCTTAGTCAGATCCTATTGGTAATTAGTTCTCTATTAGTTTTACACATATTTCGATTACATAAACAGGATAACAGTAAGCACCTACAATGTCCGGGAACTATAATCACGCGCCACAATTTACAAGCAAACTGTACTTTCGATATATGGATTCTAAAATGTTTTGATTTGATCTGCAATGAAGAGACAATAGTTGCCAGAATGTGCGTATGCAGAAACTAAATTTACGGTAACTTTGATATTTTTTTTTTATTCAAGAATACACAACATGTATTTATTAGAATTTTATTCATTAATTTAATCTTTCCTAGATTCAAATACAATCATAGAGATGTAAAACAATTTTTTTAGATATGTACGATGATACGAGATGGATGGCTACTTTGCAATTTTGACGAATGGAATTCAGAACAAACTAATTGTTCTTTGATGTTGATAGTACATCTTCTTGAAGCACTTCAAATGGAAACAAACGAACAAGCAAGGCTTACTGAACAAATGCAGAAATTCAAAGAAGATGGTAAGGACAAGTGGTTAATTGAAAATATAAGTAAAGTTACAAGGAAGCCTCCCATTCTCGCGTTCTATAAAGCGAACCATTTAAATAATACGCAAAAGATGCATATGTTGATCAATGAAAAATAAATAATGGTAACAATACTGATTTTTTTTAAGAATGAACAGTTACGAGTAGTTTTTTTGTAGTTAAAAGTACTTTGGAACAACAGGACGTCCAAAAAAACAATCCATCTAAGCATTTCAATCTTTTGGGGGGAAATCTTGCTCCTTCTCATCGCTTACCTCGCTTACTATTTTACTCGTATAGTTTTATTTCTTTTCTAAAGACAAATAAGCTGTGGAAGAAATGGCATCTACAAAAACTCAACTGACTGTCATTTTTATATTTTTTCTATATTTTTATGATGACTTGTAGCAACAGCGTTTTTAACACTATATTAAATGAAACGGTGAGTGCGAATTCAACCACAAGCCAAAATTTATTTTCCTCCCAATAATCACAAACGAGAGCCGGCTAAAAAATAACCCGCTAAACATGTTTTGTATTGTGACAAATTACAAACAGAAGGACAAAAGTATCAGACCAATTGTGTATTACTAATATTTTGTTCAAAAGTCTGTAACAGAAACTCAAACTTAGAAATAATAAAAAAAGGAGTGGATTAGAAAATATTTATATGTTTATAACGCTGAGAAAAAAAGCAAGTAATCATATAAAGAGAAGTTGTAATAGTTATATTTTTATCCAAAAATATATTCTATATTCAACATGACAAATGCGTGTGAAATGTATTTCAAAAGAATGAACATTTCGATCCAAGCGCTAAATAAGCCTGTCCTGAGGTATATCTCTTTTATCTGGGTTTATTTCAATATAACTTTTAATATAAACATATTTATTAGCTACATGTAAATAACTAAATACCGAAGTTACTGTGAATTTTGATTCTGCATATGCGCATTTCGACAACTTATGTCTCATCAGTGCAGATAAAATCTACACATTTGAAAGACCATAAAGTCAAAGACGTTTAAAAACCGACAGAGAACAAATTACCAAATATTATCTAAATAGAAAGCCAAAATCAGCTAAGGACAGAGCTTTGCATGAGGGAGATACTCCTTAGTTTCAACAAAATTTACAAAAATTAGATATTGTAAGGTTCCAAATAGAATCGGCTTTCGGGTCAGCACCGAAGTACTGACTACTGGGCTGGTGAATACCCTCGGGGACTAACAGTCCACCAGCAGAGGCATCGACCCGGTGGTAACAAATAACTAAATACCGAAGTTACTGTGAATTTTGATTCTGCGTATGCGCATTTCGACAACTTATGTCATCAATTTTCAATTACACAAAGATATATATACAAATCAAATCAACAAGTAAGCGAGAACATAACCGTCAATATAAAACGAATAATCCAAGGACACTGACAACATTGGAAAAACAAAAGAAACAGAGACATAACATGAGAATGGCACAGAAAAAAATGAAGACACACACACACACATACAAAGATGAACAACATGGGCCCAATAAAAAAACCATGAGTGATATCAGGTGCACCGGTAAAGTAAGGATCTCCTATTTCTTATAAGACACCCGCTGTGTTGAACATGTCAAATATGCATGGTAGTAAAAATAGAATAAAAAAGATAACAGGAAACACCCGCAACGGCCGAAAACATAGTCCCATGCCACAAAGTAACCAGGAAGTGCACAAGAAAAAAAAACACAATAAAAATACAAAAGACAAACGCAAACGACGATAGGAACTCGGGACAGCCGGACTTGGTACTGGCACTAGCAATAGCCAGCGGTAGGGTAAACCGGTGTATGGGTACCCAAACCTCCCCTTTCTCTGTCCCGTTTCCCTATAGTTTAATAAACATACGATTAAAACCCAAAACAGATAGACTACTAACTCAAAAAATCAGACTCAAAACTCCCAGATGGGTTTTGTAAAGAGTCATCATGTATTTCAGTAGACATCGACACTATCAGTGAGAGGCCAGTATGCTTCCTCACTGGATCCCAAAGCTTATTTAACGGACACGTACAGAATATTATGGCTATATCCCCTATTGCGTAAAGAATGTCAGTTACGTCCCAGTTTTTCTCGATTTTTAATCAGTTTCTGTCATTTTTAACAATATTTCCATAAAATCGGATGAGAAATGCCCTTAGTAATAAGCTGATTGCGACTGACATTATATATAGATATCAAATGTTCATATCTACGATGAAACTTTTTAAATGTATTTAACAATTTATGAAATTTGTAGTCTTGCTGCAAAAGTTTGGAAGTGACAGTAAGGTTACGTTCATTAAAGTCGTCAAGAGTAGAACAAACGCGTGCAAATAGTACCAGTTGAGAAATGTTGACTCCGTAGGATGGGGCTAGAGGAAAATTGCCGTCAAGAAAAGGGAAATCAGTAATACTTTAATCAAAATCATCCCTTTTATCGTAAATTTTAGTTTTTATTTTACCAGAGTCAACGTTGATAGTAACACCCAGAAAAGGGCAATATTTTGAATCATTGTTAGCTTTATTCAGTTTCAGTTGTTGTGGGTAAATGATGTCGACATAATCTAAAAACTTGGGATTATCAATAGTAAGGATATCGACAACATACCTGCTGTTATCATTGAAAATAGAAATAAGTTGATCACTGTTTTGTATGGTTCCATTTTGTAGTTTTTGTAGTCACGTTCGTAACACGTAAGGTTATATTTAGCAGTTAGGATAGGGAAATCATGTCCAAGACATTATAATACTCCTTCTCCTTACTTACTTTTATAACTTATATACATGCACAAGGTGATTTACGTAAACTATTAAATGGCTTTAAATATGTGTAATATTTTACGAAAGGAAATATACACATAAATATGAAAATAAACATTAATAAATCTTACAAAACAGGTTATAAAATTGTAAGGAAAAAATGGGGTTTGTGCAAGTGATAAGGGAGGTGATTGGTCTTGATGGTTGGAATGACTGTATAATATGAATGAACGATGTAGAAATCCGCATCAAGGATTGTTAAATTGTTTAATTGTCACCACTAAAACGTTTACTTTGGAATATGTATCGTAGAACTTGCATGAAAATAATGTTGTTATGTTCGACTGAGAGCGCATTACATCCAAAAAGTAGAATGTTTGGCATAATTTGAAGGGGTTTTACAAAAACCAGATTTTGTTCGCTCTGTTGCTATTGACTGAGCTCCAGCTCTTGTTTTCTGGATTAACTGAAAAGAAAATTTATAGATTGTGACTCTTTGTTTATAGCCACAGCTGCCTTAGATGCATCATCAAGAAGAAAAATAGAAAATATCAAACAAGAAATTGAGATCCTCATTGACAACATACTGAAAACTACCCGGGCAAATTCGTGTTACAAAAAAGCTTTGACTGAACTAAGAAGGTTGATAGATGAATTCGACAATCGAATAAAGGTTGGTTTTCTTTTGATTTCCTACTAACGATATGTATTTAGAGGATATTTTTATCAGCTGTAGCAAATATAATAAGCAAGTTGTATATTTTTTTCTGTATGTCTACCTTTAACTATACAATTTATGTGGAATTTTGCTATTTGGATATTGCAATTCATGTTTTGGACGGTATACTTATAGAAGTTTTGATCTTGGGTTTATTAACGTTTGATTAATCAATAAGTTCAATTTATTAATATACAAAATATTGATTACTTTTTTTTTGCTTTTATGCTTAATTAGATATGCAAAAATTATGTGAAGAAATAAAGAAGAATAACCTGATATCTATATTTTATTTTATTATATTCACTATTTATTAAGGTGGGCCCGGCACCTGAATAGGTTTTCAGGGGCTTTGGCTACAGAGCTGCCGGGCGCGTCCCCAGGTGGTGGATAGGGGAATGCCCTGTCTTTGCGGGGTAGTCAGGTCATAATACGGAAAGCCTGACCGCGAACCATTGTAGCCAAACTGTGTGGAGAAACGCCACGCTCCATGCAGTATAAAGACCCCCTTCTATATTTCTCTAAAGAGAGCAGACGCACTGGGTGTCGTATAGAAGGCTAAATTTCCTGCCCCTACCCATTTCTCCCCTTTTCCAGTGGCAATCAAAAGTTGTTGCCCCGGTTGTCCCTTCCACCTTCATTTCTTTCTTCTTTTACTTACAATTTGTTTTGAATTGATTAACTTGTTCTCGTCCTGATATAGCTGAAATATTGCTCATTGGACGTTAAACTCTAACTAATCAATCAATCAATATTAAGGTGGGGCAATACCAAATGATTGATCAATTTTTGTTTATAAATATTTTGCCCAATGAAAGAACTTGGTATGTAGAATAAGAATATCTAATTTATAGGAGGGTTCACCGTTCATTTTTTATAAGAGTTTCTGTGCTTTGAAATTTAGGAAAATAATTTTATTTTTACTTAGAATTATAATAAAAGCAGTCGATTTTTTATATAAATTGGCTCGTGATGTACGTATAGTTATCTGTAACACATATTTTTTCTAGCCAAAAACTATCACAAAATTTCTGAAAAATAACGCATCTTTTAGTGTGTAGAAAAAAGGGATCACCGTTCACTTAAGCTGACAATTAAGTGGACGATTAAAGTGGAATTAACAAAAATCGAAGTCCAAAGACATGGCAAAACGAGAACACAGAAAACAATGACGTTTGTTATGAAACGTTGAAATTTGTTTTTAAGCAAAATGACTGTTTGTTTTTGTTTTTTTTTTCAGAACGTCACGTCAAATTTTATGACGTCGTTTAGTAAATAACATGATCACATTTTGTGTAGCTATATATTCCTGACTGATTACTGAAAGATGTTAACGAAGCCTAAATACATTTTATGTTTGTTATGAAGCCAGATGAACGGAAAACATTGGGACTATAGGTGTGTGATCTAGAATAATGGCTGTCCGAAACTACAGTGCTCCCCGTACTCAAAACAGTTGTTAATGACCCTGGTCATAATATTTCATGTCATTTATGGAATCGAATTATCGTTAGCCACTATTTTTACTAAAAGGAATTCAAGGATATATAGTTGTTAGATTTCCAAAATCTCTGAGATTTTCAGGAAATTTACCAAATTTGGAATCAAATATTTCGGAAACCCAATTAGTGAGAATGTTTGTTGTAATTAATTAAATTATTAATCTATGGTTTAAATGTACAATTCCAAAAAAGAAGTAGTTTTTTAGACTTTCAGGACATATACCAAAACTCGGATCAAATATCAAAATAAAATTAGTGAAAATGTGTGCACTAATCAAAACAAATTTTGAAAATGTATTTGCCATGTAGAATTTTAAAAATAAGTGGTCCTTGAGACTTTCAGGAAATTTAACAAAATTCGAATCAAATATTTTTTAAATACAATTGGTAATTGAAACAAATTCCAAAAGTTCGGTTGCTAGGTAGAATTCCCCAAAATTAAGTGTTCTTTGAGACTTGCAGGAAATTAACCAATATTGGAATCGAATGATTTCAGGCGTGGAAGTGGTTGAAATAGAACAATAGAAATTGAATGAGGTAGAAATGTTACTTTTTTTATTGTTTACCATAGATGCATAATTATAAAAGTTATTTCCAATAAAAAAAATACTAATATTTTCCATTCCTTTATTTTGAATTTATATGAAAACAACGTAGATTACCGCAGGTGAACGTATAGATGCATATACGATGCACAAATCGACATAAAAGGTCAAGTTTGTGTCTGTCTTTCAAAGTGGATCCCCAAAAAGGCCATCTTTAGATTTTGACCAAATTTTGTATACAGATTGTCAATACCCCTGTTATTCCATGTGCAAATTTTATGTCCGCCCCTCGTGGCGTTTATCCAAAATAAAAGTTAAAACACTAGATCGATTTTTTTTTATCTCATATGCATTCTTTCTGAGGTTTCTTTCGGGAATCAACTTTGTATAAATAGGAAACTGTCGACAAATCTCTCTAAAAGAATACCAAATAGTAACCACACTTATATCACACCTCAAATACTAATTAATACGTGTCCGAAAATCTTGAAATTTCACGAAGTGAAAATACTTAAAGTAATACATGCCCCTTTAATTGCCCCATATATTTATTTCACAGTGAGTACAAATCACTCTCGAGCTAAAGATATAATGAAAAGTCTATTTTCTCCCTACTTAAAAACTTGAAAAAAGTGGATCCTGAAAAAGACCATATGCAGAAATCGATTTCATATGGTTAATACGATGCATAATTATATATTTATTAATACTCCTTAATTTTGTTTCCGCCCATGTCCTTTGAGGGTGGCTAGTTTTTTTTTCTTTATTATCACACAGTTTTGACCATCAGATAGAGTTGGTTTTAAAACAATCATTTATGAATTAATCAACGACATTTGTATATTTCTCATATATCTGTACAATACAGCGATTGTTGCAGCATAAGATACATAATAAGTGAAATGTAAAAAATAACACAAATATAAGAAATTTTGAATTTATTTTACCGTGGCTGTGTCATCACACATCTTGTTTATTTGAGGAGATGGCAGGTAAACAAATTTACGGGGGAGATAATTTTTGTGAACTACTTCCCCGCCTGATTCGGAAATCCAATTACTGAGAATGTTTGTCCTAATCGAAACAAATTCTAAAAGTATGATTTCTTAGTAGAATTCCAAAAAATAATTGGTCTTTGAGACTTTTAGGAAATTTACCAAACTTGAAACCACATTTAAAAATCTAAGTATTCAAAATTTTGTTTTGTTTACCAAACGCCAGCTAAAATTGAAAATTTTAAAACATATGAATCTTTGAAATTTTTAGGAAATTTTCTAAAGTTACAACCGAGATAAAAAAAGTCCGAAAGCTTAATGCACATTTACAGACTATATGCAACAATTATGCATAAAGATGTTATCCCTAAGTGCAAAAATGTAGGAGCAGTTTGCGTAACATGCCACATGTGTCAAAATCCACATCTTTAGGCCATTGTCAAAATCAACATCTTAGGGCTTTTTGTTTGCATCAAGATAAAGATAACAAATTCGAAAGCTTATTGCTCATCTTAAATCACATGTTAGCTTTTGTTGCTCCTCATTGCCAACTATCTTGAATTGGTCCATGACCTATATGGGCTCGAATTTTCAACAGAACCATTTAGGAACAGTTGTGACCAAGTTTGATTCCAATTTTTCCAGACATTCTTGAGAAGATATTTTACTGTTTTACGAGGAATAAGTCAACTATTAGTACTCAGAGTTTCTCAAAGTTGCAGGAAAGTAGATATTAACATGTCAAACGTGTTTGTTATTCAAATTTCAACTCCTTCTTTATAGTTGTCTTTTAAAGTAGAAGACGAAATGTCTTAAAATGATAAAAAAAATATCTAAATGGAAGGAAATATCCCAAGATTTGTACCAAAAAATACTTCAGAAGTTCATAGTCGGTAGATCTTAACATGTTTAACTTTTTTCAATTTAACTTAATCTCCCAATTCTTACAGTGTTTGAAAAACATGACGAAACAAATCAGCATGATAAAAATTTAGCCCCACCCCCATCAGCGATTTTCCGTGTATGTTCTATTCATGACAATATAAGCCATGTTGACTGATGAACCGTTTCATCGGACATAATTTTGAAAACTAGACATCAAAACAAGTTTGGTACAAATGGCTTAGTAGTTTCAGGGGAGAATTTGTTTGAAAAAAAGTTATCTACGGACGACGGACGCCAAGTGATGGTAGGTAAGCCTAGTAAGCTAAAAAGGCACATTTCTGCAAGATCATGACTATGGCGCAATAAAGATTTTTATATTATTCTAGACAATAAGTCGCTGCGGCGAGAAAATTACTCGCCGTGGCGAGATAGTAACTCGCCGCGGAGATATAATCTTTTTGTAATTTACCTTTGCGAGATAATAACTCGTCGCTATGAGACAGTAACTCGCCGCAGCGAGGCCATCTTTCTTCGTAACTCGCCGCAGTGAGATATCAACACGCCGCTGTGGGATAACATTTATGTAACTCGCAGCGAGATCATCTTTTTTTTGTATCCGGCGGCGGCGAGATAGCATTTATTTATGCATGTTTTTTTAGGTCTTGTTTTTTGAGTCTCTATTTTTTACAGCTTTATGTTCATGTCTTCTACAATTACGTTCTTTTTCGCGGAAAAAAAAACAAAAACAAAATAATAAAATAGTAAAAAAAACAAAACAAATCAATCAATTTTTCTTCTTACAAGATACCTTTCATATAAATAAAGTCACCTTTCCATTCTTCACGTAAAAAACAATAAGGCAAGCTTTGATGGTAAAGATTGTATTTAAACCGCCTATGAAACGTAGCTGTAGCTAAATGGCGAAAGTTCGACAACTCTTGTAATTTTCTTTGGTTTCGTCCCACCTTAAATAAATTAAAACAACGAAACTATGTCTGCATAGCCTGAATTAGTCCAGAAACAAAAAGATGGAGTCGAATCCCTTATTGATCCATTACCCCTTTTTTATATTTTATTTGATAAATCAGTATATGTAAATATATCTATCGAGTTTGGATTACATTTTTTTCTTCTTATAGGAACAACAAAAGCAAGAAGAAGAAAACTTTCGAAAACTTGTTTTTATTATGGAGAAAATCGCAGCAAAAGTCGTTCGAAAGTTTATAGGTATCAAGCTCTTAAACTCGAATTGCAGTGATACACAATTCAGAAACTATCTGGAAACAAATGTTCACGGTTTATATCACACTTGGTGTAAAAGGACTTGCTGCCAGTGTGAATCAGACCCAAAAAATGGGCAGTCTCGAGAAAGTCTTCTTACAAAACAACAGTTTCATAGCATGTATGATACTGATGGACATCCTGTCCATTTTAAACATGGTCAGTTTTGTTTATGCAAAATTAAACCCAAGGAAAATGCTACCTTACAATCCGTAGATGTAACCATTGCCCAGTGTTTAGTGAAAACATTAGACTTTCAGTCACCAGATAACGGTAAAACTCATGCTCTTAAATGTATGAATGTTCTACAGGAATGCAGAAATAAATTGGCTAATAAAGGTTCGTTGAAACAATTAAACTTTGAACAATTTGCACGTCGAAAGAAGGAAATGGAGGAAGCGATTTTGGGATTAGCCAGTCGTGTTAATAATGAGTTCCGTTTAAAAATTGATAACGCAGTAGCTACTCTTAACCATCAGCAGACAGTAGAGAATAAGCCTACATACTTTCAAAATATACTACAACAATATAGAGAAGACCTAGAGTTGATGATACACGTACGTATTGATTTATATTTAAATGGGGTTATAACAAAATAACCGTACAGAATAGGAAAGAACAAAAGGTCAAGAGGGAAATAGACAAAGCAGTAGCAAATAAACCTGGAAAATTGTCAATCGCAATGGTCTTTTCTTGGTACAGGCATTTAGAAAGAAAAAGTGCGTTAAACCGGGTTTCTTGTGCGCAAAACGTCCCCTTCAATTGCGGTTGTGTCCGGAAGCAACACAACAGCAATTGTCACCAACAGGTCGTAAGACACTGAAATGTTCATCCAAGTACTAAGTAAAAATGAGGTTGTGAAAGATCTGTTGAGTGGCTGATTGGTTAATGTAATTTTCTAACCCAAAGACAAACCCATTAAAATCCTTGGTACATGTAACTTCTCTAATCCTCAAGTAAGACCGCTTTAAAATTTTGAAAAACATTTAATCTCTTTGTACACAGATATCCCAACGACGCAAATATGTATCAAAAACATTATCGACAGAGAAGACACTAAAAATAATAGTGTGATATACTAGACAACACAAAAAATGCACCTACAAAAACTCAACCGCAATGGTCCTGACTTGGTACAGGCCTTTCAAAAGAAATGGAAGGTTAAATATTTAGGTCAATCAGCATAAGAAGAATGTATTTCTCATGGCCACATGTGAGATGTTACATTTATTACTCAGTAACTGTTTCTCTTTTTAATTTTTCAGTGATGAATGCCTTCTTATGAGGGTGGAATGTATTCGAGTTATACCTCAGTACAGAGAGTCTGAGTAAATGTGAATCAGCATGATGTCATCTTATAAGTACTCACTATTTTGTCTGTCGTCAAATGCTCCTTTAATGCTACTTCTTATCTTTGCAGAAAGACCATGAGGCAAGATTCAAAAAGAAAATTGACAAAGCTGGCATACAAAGTAAAATGGCTAGTTTAAGAACTATGCTGACGGAACATAAAAAGGGTATATAATATTATCACAAGTTCTTTTAGAAGTAACAAGTTCTCTAAGTTTGTTTAGATATACCTACCTAATGCAGCTTCACTCTAAAATTCTATATAAATGCTAAAAAAAACTCCAAGAGCAGTGTTTCTCCAAAAGAAATATATTCTGATGACAATTTGAAAAAAAAATTACAAATATACACCAGTACTGATTCTTGTATATTAACTTATATGTCAAAAACGTATTATTATAAATAAGAATCTCTAGAACCTAGATGGGGATTTTTTTTCTTTTCGAGTTGAAATTACAGTCGTTGCGAATTCCTACAAAAGTCACTATTAAACTGAAATTGTGTAACAATGTTTTGTGGACCCCTATCACTTTATATGTAGCAGTCAAGAATTTTTAATGACTTAGTAATACCAAACTATCACCCAATGATACCATACGCGTCTTTTCCCTAGGATAAATCAGTTTTGACACTTTTTAAAGTTAATGAGTCGAACTTTAAAACAAATTTAGCAATGTTGTTTTTCAGGTTTTCAGTTATCACGATATGTTTACTGGGAAGCGATATGGGTGATTTTAACTAATAAGAATATCTTTTATTCCCCAGAACGCGGTGATAAATGTAAAACGGCTCGTGATGCTCATATCCTAACAACAAAAAGCAATAAAGTACATGTGCAATACTAGAATACCGGAGTATCAAATGTTTTTATTTTCTTTTTGTTTTTTTATTGTTAGTTAAGTTACTGCATATTTGAAAAGTACATGTATCGATTCGTTTGAGACCCTGCTCAAAATTATATGATGTCAAAGTGCAGAATATTTTTTGACAAAGGAAGATTTCATTCTCTCTCCTAAGTATTTGTGTGTATTCATGTAGTTTTGTTAAGCTGGAATATTTAAGTATATCCATTTTATGCTTTTCAGTTCAATGAGTACTATTGTAATAAACACAAGTTTATATTATACTAACATAGATGACACATTGATATGTGCTACCGTACACAATTAATACATTCTGATTTTATTTTGAATTGAAAATATGTAGGTTTTTTGCATTTTTTTACTTGTAGATGTTCTATTTGCAAAGACAGATAATGTCCGCATAAACATTTTGAAATATCCGGAGATAGCGAAAGATGAAGGTATAACACATTTTTTGTTCTTTTTTTTAAATGTTTTTGAGTGATAAATATCTATCACTGTTGGAAAGTTCACATATTACTTTCATATTTTTATTTCATGTGAAGATAAAATTGTATTTCAAAAGAAAGATTGTCTTAAGTACAGGGTAGTGTATATGTATATATATATATATATATGCATTACAACTGGTTGTCCAATGTTTTGTCACATAAATTTTTAAAACTTCGATTTAATAGTTAATGTAGAATATGTTTGAATAAGTGTACGTTACATAAAACTGTTTATTTCGCATTATAAGAGTAATTTTATTGTCAAATGAATACTGAATAAAAATGTAACGCCCCGAAACTTCAAATATTTAACGAAAAGTGTGCTGTTTAGTAAAAAAAACAAAACTAAAGAACTAACTATTAAAAACATATTTCCAGATTTTCTCAATATTTTGCATAACTTTCATAACATTTTTGAACAAAATTTTTAATTTTTTTTTAAATTTTCAGCCAGTTATCTTTAAACAAACGATTGTGTTTCGTCGAAATGTAGTTATATGAATGTGCCTAATTAGATGTGACAAGAAATCCCAGACAAAAGGGGAGTCTTAAACCAGTCTTCAGAAACGCCAATTCTAAAGAAGTATTAACGAATGTGCTATGTCATCTTATTACAGGTAGAAAAACAATTGAGGTTGTATTACAAGGAGACATTCCAGACAATTGGGACGAATATAAAATGATGGAAACAGTACGACGAATGTGCGAACAAATAACTGCTGGCGGTAATGTTATTGTAAAAGAAACAACACTAGAAAAGTTCATGATGATACTTGAAATGTTGGTGGAAGCCCTGAGGCATGAGGAGACGTTGAAAAGGGATATAATCAGCTTATTCAATAAAATATTGAAAGAATGCAATATTGACACTAGCCAGTTTTCGGAAATAAATGTAGCAGTGGAACCCTTACCAGAACATGGTACGTTTTCTGTCTTCAAACGCAAATAAAATAACGAAAATTATAGTTAGGCCATAGCAGCACCTTAATCCAAGTTCAATGTAATATGTTTTGGCATGCAATGATGTAATATGCAGTTTCAGAGAACAAGGCCGTACGATTGTATACTTAAACTTGTTTAAGATTATATATCATCTTTATAATGCAGGCTTTATTAATTCTAAGTTGTACCAATAACCTAGTATGGGGTTAGAGATCTTAATTTAGAAATGTCAATTTATGTTGGAACAATTTCAGAGTATTAAAAATCATGATTTCCAAGTTTATTTCGTCACATATTTCTTTGTTTCTTTCATCTCAGGTGTAGATTAAAATAAATTTATATCAAATTGTGCAAGAAACATAAAACAGTCATTCCACGAAAAATTGTACAATAAAAAAGACGAAATTTCATTTGCAAAGATGAAGTTTGATGAATAGTTTATATTAACATTATTATGAATAGTTTATATAAACATTATTATAGATTTCAAAAATATCTTATTCTGACCTTGCTCATTTTGTATCTAGTGGCGAGTTTAATATATTTGGTCTGTTATGTACAAATTTTTGGATTCAGAAGTTTATTTTATATACAAAAACTATGAGGTCTTCTTCAAGATAATTATAATTGGTATTTACAAAGTTTGTAAAAAAGATATGTTGTACTTTCTTCGGGCACATGAATTACGCATTGATATTACTTTAAGTTTGAAAAGCATGTGAGTGATGCTATAGATAAAATCGTAGATGCTACTTAGGGGAATCAATATTTCACAAACGCATTAAAGGGGAGAAAATTAGATTAATAATTTCAGCATTCATTTTAAGAATTTATTTATCGCTAAACGCTAAACAAAACCACTAAGATATTGAAATACAGAACCTAGATTGCAATAAAACTGCACTTATGCAAATGACCATTTTACAGCTGATGTTTTTTTTTCATTGCATTTTTTTCTTGAACACCAAAAATTTAAAACAAAACAATAAAATATAGGCAAAAAATTACAATAATTTGAACACGCCTTTTAAAATTTCATTTTTCTTTGCATTTTTATTATTTTTAAGAGGATGATAAAAATGTACAGAAAATGATTTTTTTTATAGGAAAAAATATTCTGCTGCATATTTTGATACTTTGTTTTTAAATGAACGCCTAGAATTACTATAATTTGTAGATATTGATCGAGAGATGAAGGATGGTGAAGAAGTCACCGCAGAAATTGACGAACTAAAATTAATAAAGACATGGAATATTCCAGAAAAGGATGCATTGATAACAAGTATTGCTGTTGTGGATGACGATACATATTTATTAATTGACAGTAACAATAATTTATTGATCTTTTTCGATAACGAAAGAATGACAGATTCCAAAGATCTTGTAAACAAACCATGGAGTATGGTGTTGATGGATAATCATACTATTATTATTTCATTTCCAGATAGACAAGAGGTCGGGATTTTTAATCTAAAAGAGAAAAGAAAATCTGATTTTAGGAAAATAGATGGAACATTGCACACAATGACAAAAAAGGATGACTCGTCTGTTTTATTGTGCACTGACGAGTCGGGAATATGTCTATATAACATTGCTCTGAACAAACTTGATCCACTTGAGATAGAAATTCCTGACTTTGTTCCGAACTCTGATGAAATATCTTATAGAAACGATCTGTTGTATATTTCGAGTCGTTCAAAAGAAGCAGTATTCTGCTATGATTTAAAAGGAGAGAAGAAATGGGAATTCAAACATCCCGATTTAAAACAACCGACAACAGTATCATGTGACTTGTGTGGTAACGTTTTTGTTACTGGTTACCTTTCTAACAATCTCTTCGTGATTTATAATGATGGTACCTCACATAAACAATTACTAACAAAAAAAGATCACCTCAAACTTCCAACGTTTCTGTACTTCTGTCCAAAGCGCAAATGTTTATTAATTGCGAACAGAGACAATGGGTTTGTGGCCCGCTATGACATTGTATATAAGCGAACAAATTGAAATTCATTATTTAAAATATAACAAATCCGATCAAAACAAGCATATTACTTAGTGCCAATCTGTCACTTTTAACTACGACGTCCAACTTGTGTCATCTAGTCTTGTATTTAACTTCTCTTCCATTGTAATGGTGCTGGGAGTTATCAAGCACCAAGTTGAATTAATGATGAATTCACATCAAAATACAAATTTAATTTTTTCAAAACAAGCCAAATGTTAAAATTCTGATAATGCATTCATATCAGAAATTCTCACATGACCTGACAAAATTAGAAAACATACACATCAATCACGAAGAATCTTTTTACGGACTCCACACTGCATGAGAGACAAACTCCATCGTAAATAAACAAATAAAGGGATATGGAGTAGATGTACATGGGTTAAAATCCCTATTAATACCTGGTTAAGTTTAACCAAATGGAGAAAAAACTTTCATTGTTGCAATATATTGATGCAATATTTCTAAAATCAGGAAATAGAACTAGCTTACCTAATACCATCTTCGATTTTATAAAAGCGATTTGATATTTTTATTAATTATATTACATGTATTTCATTATTCTACATAAAGTTAAGTGTTTTAGTGCAATTTTACGACATCTTCTATTCCCAGTTTCACACCCAATATTGTCCTCTAATAGCCGCTTTCAGGTACTGGTTTATATTTCCGAATCTTTGAAAATTAATCGTAGATATGATTTAGAATCTGTTTTCGTTGAAGCTATTTGGCTTGAAATCGATTTTCTGAGATACAAACTTTTAGTTTGTGCTATTTATAGATCTCCTGGAGCAAATCAGGTGTTTTGGCAAAATTTGGAATACTCAATAGAAAGGGCATTTAATTCGACGACCAAAATCGTAATTACTGGCGACCTGAATATAGACTTATCTGTCGACCATGATAACGGCTTAATTGATATAATGAACGCTTTTTATTTTGTTAATTTAATCCCCGAACCCACCCGATTCGATCCTACAAGTGGTCGTGCTTCACTTTTAGATCCTGTTCTTGTTTCAGCTGACTGTAATGTTTCCCTTGTAGAGATTATTGATGTTATTCGAAGCAAAAGCGATCATAATGCAACAAAGGTGTTTTTAAATTTTCCTCACTGTACTGACAGTAGTTATAAACGCAATGTATGGATATATAAAGACGCCAATTATGTCAAACTGAATCAAGATACAAGATCTTTTGACTGGCATACGCCCCTTCTAAATTTTAATGATGTTGATGATATGTCTGAATTTTTTACTGAAAAATTTATAGAACTAGCTAAAGATTCTATTCCTTCTAAGGTAGTAACTATTAGGTCAAATGACAAGCCGTGGTTTAATTCTGCTATACGTAAAGAAATTAGAATTAGGGATAGATTACAAAAATTACGACGTAAAAAACCTTCAACAAACAATCAACAAAGATATAGAGTTCAACGTAATAAAGTCAACTACATGATTATACATGCCAAAGAGCAGTTTTTCTTAAATGCTAATGGCTTGTTAGATCAACATTCTACTTCTAATCCAAAATCATTCTGGTCTCTAGTAAAACATATAATGGGTAATACCAAATCTACCATTATTCTTCCATTAAATAATCCATTTTCGACGGATATAGTAGCCGATGATAATGAAAAGGCAATACTTTTAAATACTTAGTTTGCCTCAATTTCATCAGTTGATGATAGAGATATTGAACCTCCTGATTTACCCATTAGAACAGATTCAAATTTAGACGTAGAAGAAATTCGAGAAAATGAAATTGTTGATATACTAGAATGTCTTTAAATTGGGAAAGCCTCTGGAAATGGTGGTATTAGTCACCAAATGTTAAAAAATACTGCCCGTTCTGAAGCTATCCCCTTTAATATTATTATCAATTATTCGCTTAGATTTGGGAAATTTCCGTCTTGTTGGAAACTGGCCAATGTTCTTGCATTATATAAAAAGGGAGATAAATCAGTTGTTTCTAATTATCCTATTGCATTATTAAGTTGTGTTGGAAAAGTCTTTGAACGTGTTATATTTAAGCATATCTACAACTATATGAATGAGCATAACTTACTTTATAAATTTCAGTCTGGGTTTGTTCCAGGTCATTCAACATGTCATCAACTCATTGAAATGTATCACAAAATATGTTTATCTTTGGAGAAAGGAGAAATGTCTTGTGTTGTCTTTTGTGATATTTCAAAGGCATTTGACCGTCTTTGGCACAAAGGTCTATTTTCTAAATTAAAATCCTATGGAATGCATGGGAAACTTTTTCTTTGGCTACAGGATTATCTGAAAGACAGGAAGTTCTGCTTAAAAATTCCAAATCAACACCAGAATACTTGAAAGCAGGGGTTCCACAGGGATCAGTACTTGGCCCCTTATTGTTTTTAATATACATCAACGATATAGCAGATGAAATTAATTCTTTTGTTAGATTATTTGCGGATGATAGTTCTCTTATGTATTCTTCAAACGATATTCCGGAAATAGAAACTAATTTGAACAGAGATCTTACTACTCTTGATAACTGGGCAAAATCTTGGTTGGTTAATTTTAATCCTCAAAAAACAGAAGTTATGCTATTTACATTTAGGAATTATCAAGTACCAAATTTATTGTTTAATGGACAAAATATTGAAATTGTCATAAGCATCTCGGTGTTACATTTTCTAATAACTGTAAATGGACAGTTCATATAGAAAATATTTGTCAAAGTGTATCTAAACAGTTATTTGTTTTGCGTAAATTGAAATACACGCTCTGTAGGAACAACCTTAACACTATTTATACTACATATATTCTACCCTTACTTGAATATGGTTGTGAATTGTGGGATGGATGTTCCTCTGGTGATACAAATAAACTTGAACGCCTTCAATTGGAAGCGGCAAGAACTGTTACAGGGCTACCGCGATTTGCCAGTAAAGAATCTTTATTTTTTGAAACCGGTTGGGATACATTAGAAAACAGGCGAAAACGATGTAAACTTAGTTTGATGTTTAAAATAAATAACGACAAAAGCCCTTTTTATTTGAAAGAATGTTTACTTGAATATTCCAATAATGAAAATCTTCATAATATCAGGAACCGTAGTCAATATAGAATCCCATTTTGCCGTCTTGAAACGTTCTCAAAATCCTTTTTTCCGTCGACTATCAGATTATGGAATTCTCTTGATCCAGGACAAAGAAACCTAACACCAGTTTTAAGAACTCCCATACAAAAGATAATTTTACTATTCCTTCTTACTTTTTGATTGGTTCTAGAAATGTGAACATTTGGCATACTAAATTACGTCACCGTTGTAGTCAACTGAAAGCCGATCTTTTCTTAGTCAACTTATGTAATGATCCAAAGTGTGATTGTGGTTGTCCATTTGAAGATGCTATACATTATTTTCTTGAATGTCCGATCTTTCATAACATTAGAATACAATATATCGATAGCCTTCTTCCTTATGTTATACCAACTATTGACATTATTTTATTTGGTTCAGATATGCTTGACCAAGAAACAAACACTGTTATTTTTCGCAATGTGCATAATTTTATTATTCATTCTAAAAGATTCTCCAATTAGCTCGCCTCTGCTTTTTAGATTATAATGTACTTTTGTTTATAGTTCTATCAGTATTTCATTATATCATTACTCACACCTATATAATATTTGCATTGATTATTTCTATTGATTATTTTCATATATTAATTATCACTGTATGTCTTCTTGTGTACTTGTGTTTAATATCATTGTAGGGAAAGAACCTAGTAAGTTGTAAAATCTTGTGTTCAATCCCACATATTGTTCTTTTTGACAATAAAAATATGTTTAAAGTAAAAGTAAAGCCGCTTTCAAAAAATTTGCAAGATATAGATTATTGCAATTTGCCTTTTTATCAATTAGAACATGCTCAGACCTTTTATTTCTCTACATTTCATACCTCGCTATCGCTCGGTATAAACTATTGACAAATATAAGGTCTGACCATGTTTAATTCGCACAGAGCCCGCCTGCGATAATATATTTCTTCAATAATGTTTTTTTCTGGTTTTCATCAACAGTGCTACTCAATCAAAATATATTTAGTATATTGTAATTATAGTAAAGTAAGTGAGAACCGAACCGCCAATCCAAAACGAATAATCCAAGGACAATACATTTACAATATAATGTGTTCTTTAGTGGTCTTTGTTGTATATATATATTTTTTAATATATTATATAATGCAGTTTGATTTGTGATAATTTAATTTGAATAAATAATTATTCAAAATTTTCTGTTGTGAGATTGTTTCTTAAGCACATCTCCGATACATCAATGTTCTCCTGGTTCGATAGACCACTTAAACTATCGTTATAACTGTGCATCTGCCAACGTGGTGTTTCTAAAGGTCCTAATGTTTGTTTTTCGCTATTTATGTGTGCCTTTGTCTGTAAAATGACTTCAAAATCCAATAAGTTATGTATCAGCAGACATATCAAATAGATCGGATACAATTTAGTCTCCAAAAATCAAATGGTATACAAATTATTGAATATAAACTGTACATGATGTCAACTATATCCGTTTGGAATGTCCAACAACAGGTAAAATTAGTATGGGAAAGATAACAGGAAATACTTAGTCTAATATTTTACATGCATTACTAGTTAGGATCGAGGAATTGACCAAATTATTGTTTAAACCAAGGGATCTGTGAGCAAATGCTCACTAGTAATACCCCCGCTCTCATCATCCAGTCTCTAATAACCTGACAAAGTTGGTAAACAAAATGTAGTACCCCACAAGTCTTAAAATATGTCCCACAATATGGTATGCCTACACAAAGCTTCTGACAAAATTTCAAGTTTGTATCATTTACCAATGCAGAGAAAAGCTGTATGAAAGTTGTGAGGGACGGACGAGATGATGAAAATTATGAAAGTTGTGAGGGACGGACGGGATGATGAAAATTAAACTAAGTCAGTAAACAGGAAGTAGCATTCTGACAGGTCTGAAAATCCATCCCACAATATGGCATAACTATACAAAGCTTCTGACAAAATTTCAAGTTTGTATCATTTACCATTGCAGAGAAAAGCTTTACGAAAGTTGTGACGGACGGACAGAATAATGAAAAATTGACTAAGTCGGTAAACAGGAAGTAGCAACCCGAAAGGTCTGAAAATGCATCCCACAATATGGCATGACTAAACAAAGCTTCTGACAAAATTTCAAGGTTGTATCATTTACCATTGCAGAGAAAGGCTTTACGAAAGTTGTGACGGACACACAGATTAATGAAAAATTGACTAAGTCGGTAAACAGGAAGTAGCATCCCGAAAGGTGTGAAAATGCATCCAACAATATGGCATGACTACACAAACCTTCTGACAAAATTTCAAGTTTGCATCATTTACCATTGCAGAGAAAAGCTTTACGAAAGTTGTGACGGACGGAATTACGGAATGACGGAATTACGGAATGACGGACACAGGTAAAACAGTTTACCCCCCCTCCTCCGGAGCGGGGGTATAATAAGACGCTGTAATGCCATTGTTGTAAGATAATTATAGTATAACTAATCCGAAACTATGAAAATCGAAGAAACATACATCAAGAAACAGAAAATTCATTAACTCACGAAGGCGAAATAATCATAATTTCGGACTGGTTATGCTTTATATAAGATAGATTTTTTTAATGTACCAAGATTTTGGATGCAATTGTTGTACAGATAATGTCAATACGCAAAGACGTTTACATAACAACGACGTTAGTGACAGTCTTGTGACGTCACTTCCTACGGAGCACCTGTTATCACCTTTTTTTAAGAGTTCACATTGTTAGTGTTTTAGTTTTGAGCGCTGTATTGTGGTGTTCGTGTGTTTCGTGGGTATGTGGCGTCTTTAGTCTTCTGTCTTCTGGTGTTTTCGTTTTTGCCCTGTCTTTAAATCTTGACTTTGATTTAAGTAATCTTGTGCTTTGTTCATTCGGTATTCTACTGCCGTTGTTTCCTACAGTGAATACAAATCTTTTATTTCACAGGTGACAATACGGTATTTATTTAACTGAGAAAATTCGGTAATTCACGGCTGTCTATAAAATTAAACAAATTTTTCGTAAATTATAATATTATTTCAAGACAATGGTCCGTTTAGGCGGTTTATGGACCACTGAATTAAAACAGCAATTCTTCAAATGCTTTATAGTGTGATGAAGACTAGCAAATACATGGGCCTAAAAAGAGAAAATAACCAATAAAAAACAAGAGAACGAGATAAGTATTGCTTTTGAAGCAAAGATCACTTGAAGTGCAGTGAAGTCAACTTGATTTAGAATGAGCGGAAAAATAATAACATAAACTCACAACAAGGTATCTTCACTTGTAATCAGCGATTGGAATTAAACTGTTTACAAAAATATAATTCACTTCCTGTTCAGCAACATATATGTAGAAATATAAAAAACAATAACGGTTTTGCATCTTACAGCTAGTAATTATCTCTAACAGTACGTCCTGTGTCAATGCCAAATTGTCATTCACGCAACATTCGTTATTTTCCACCGGAAATCAACGTCATACACAAAAACCGAAGAATTACCGTGGTGTCGTCTTCAAAATCACCACTCATAACATGCTGCTTTATAACTTTAAAACTCATTTTTCAGTTATTTTTATACTTTATCAAATGGAAAGTCCCTTATGTAATGTTGGAAAATTGATATATTTATACGAAGGTACTCGTTGATATTAACAAGAACATGAATACAAATAATTCAACTCCAAAAAAGCTTTATCTTTTGCAAACTCTGATGAAACTATGATTTTACTTTTTAAGTATGAATTAAAATCGTCGAATTTTCTAAAAATACTAAAATCCTGTTGCCAACTGAATTTTACTGTTGTTACGATTGTTTTTTTTTTATTATTTATCACATTGGCTATAGGGGGAAGGTTTGGATCCAATAAAACTAGTTTAACCCCGCCCAGCAGGTTTGCGCCTGTCCTAAGTCAGGAAATTTATTAAGCCTTTGTGTGTCTTGTCTGTTTTGTAGTTAGTTCACTTAATGTCTATGGGAGTCTAGGATGATGTTTATTTCGCTGAACTTGATTACTCTTTATTTAGGGGCCAACTCCGACCTGCCGTTGGGTGTGGGGTTTCCTCACCGTTCATTGAAGATCTTATGATGGCTTTGAGTTGTTATTACTCCCCTTTGGGTCGTTGTCTCTTTGACAAATTCCCCGTTTCCCTTCTTTTTCTTAAAATCAATCTTGACCATGATTACTTTCTGTACACATTTCAACGACTTGTTTCCAGTGGTGACATGTATAAGGGGACAACCATTCGATAATGAGGGGGACCCTTGGAAGATTTATTTCTGTCAGATTATTTATTTTCTGATATGAGCAAGTCAGAATTTTTATTTTTAGTGTAACCAAGGCCAGAATATTTATTTTCTTTTGCCTTTTCAGGGCAAGATTATTTATTTTGTTTTTTTTTTCATAGAGAATAAATCTACTCTTGAAACCTTGCAGTGACGATCATATTTATTTGCAATTAAAATTACCCTATCTTATCTCAGTACTGACAAACTATAAAGCCACAAGAAGTATTGTCTTTGTGATGCCAAGCATATAATGTGTAGTTAAATACATATTGCGTTATTGCATTATTTTCAATGATGCTATTTGCTAAATTTTTCACTACTGGGTCCTATCACAATACTTCACAAACGCCAACAACAAGTACTTAATCAGATGGATTCTTCATCTCACACTATCTACATACAGAAAATGGCTATAGAAAAAATATATATTGAACTATAAATAAATAGCTGTGTAGCAACTGTTAATGATACAACGCCACCTAATGAGATCAATATCATTTAGCGTTGCGGGCGCAACGCTAAATTATATAATTTATATCATTAAGGATTTCTCATATCGCCTGCTAATGATTTCAAAACCGCTAATGATACAATTTATAGCATTTAGCGTCGACGCATCGACGCTTAATGATACAACTAAAATCTTATGAAAAAGCGGAAAAAAGAGCTACCACAACCGCTAATGATATAAAATTTTTGTATCAATAAGTCGAGAGTAACTTATAAAGTTAAGCATAAAATCATGTGCTCAGAAGAGCATTTAAATACAGATTTTTTTCGAAATGGACCCTTTGCCACTAGAAACGGAAAAGGGGCGGGAAAATCCAAAAAGCTTAGAATCCAATTAAATTTTACAGGACGGTAATGTAGCAAGTGTGAAACTCATTTGTGTTCTCTTTATTCTCAAAATGGCGAAGGGGGTTCAAAGTGCTCAGAGTTTGATGAACTCATTTCTGTTATTGAAATGTTTAAAAGTAAAACGAATAAGACACAGGAAATGAGCGAAAAATAAAAAAAAGCTTAGAATCTGATGAAATTTTACAGGAAGGTTATGTAGCAAGTGTGAAACAACGGCAGTAGAATACCGACGGAACAAAGGAGGGAAATCCACAAAAATCGAAGTCCAAAGACATGGCCAAAACGAGAACACAGAAAACTTCCTTTGTATCGTTCTGTTTTTGTTTTTGGGACAATGAAATTGTCTGAAAATAAAAATCTTTTATTGTATGATTCATTGCCCTTAGGAAAAAACGAGTATTTTGGAGCTAATCTATATTTTGGTTTATGCACTTAATAACACAAGAAAAGTGAGCGGTAAAGTATTCTTTTCGTTATTGATTTCGTTTATAATTCTACATCCCTAGAATAGTTCATCTAGAGCCCTTTCTTAGCTCACCTATCCTGAAATGCGATCACTTTGCATCTGTCGTCCGTTTGTCCGTCAATAATTTAAAAAAATCTTCTTCTCTGAAACTGCTTGGCCAATGGTAACCAAACTAGGCCTGAATCATAACAAGGGTATGCAGTTTTAAAATTGTGTTCGATAAGTCCAAAGATTAAACAACATTGCTGCTGATACAAGAAATACAACATAACGGTAAATTGCTGTTTTTGCAAATAAATCGACAAACCTTACAAATATAAAAAAAAAATGGGCACAAGTAAAAATGATCAGCATGGCAAGAACTACACGCACTGCAATTTCGATGAAAATCCGAAATTCTGTCTTTGAGGTATTCATGTTATTGCCCTTTTTCCTTAAAGTTTTCAATGTTTTAAGATATTTTATTCTATTGGGAGAACTAAAATAGATAGAAATCAACTTTTAGATGCAAAAATGTTAAGCTTACCTAGCTCAACCCACCTAGAAATTTTGAAGAAAATCTTAATACCCATGCAGGAGTTGTAGCGCTTTATTTGTCAAATATTTCACAATTTTATACATTTTGTCTAATATTTTTAAAAACGATTTGAGATAGAGGTTAAGTTTTCATAGCAAAAGTGTTCAGCTTATCAAGAACTGCGATTTCTAAATATGTTTAAAATGTTCCCATCTCCTTGGGTAATATAGTTTTAACATAGGACTGTATGGGAAAAGGATTTTAATTGTTACTGCTTGGAAACCGTTTCATACATGAAGTCGATACTAAGTAGGCATGGCAACATGGTGGTCGTTAATCAAATGCAGGATTTTAGTATAAATCAAATTCCAAGATGCTCAACACTGCAGACTGGCCATCAATACGGCATCTTGAACGGCTTGAAAATTCAGTGTTTTGATACTGTATGGGACCTTATGTATCTGTACATATCATGCCAAAATTAAATGATAGGAAGTAACGTTTTTTTAACAATGAGATTGTCATGGTAATAAAAAAAACCAAACACGGAATGTTCACACTTACAATATTTTAATCGGCTGCCATCAATTTCAATCGATTTTACTGTTCTTACTATATAAAAATTGATTGCAATCTTACAGAAAAGAGGTGGTCTCAAACAGATAAAAAGAGACAATTTGGTGTGAACATTTGTGATCAATTGTGATCGGTTCGGTTCGAGTGCTTTGAAATAAGCAAATTGAGACGATTGCGGCTTTGATGCATGTGAACAGTTGGGATCGACTACTATCGATTGAAATGCTTAGAAATCGGAAAGGGATCGGTTCTTATGAGAACGTCATACCTTAATTGAGATCGCTTGTAATCGTCTCAGATGTTTTAAATGTGAACATAAACGGGGTTTAAAGAATTTGAATTTGAATCGATTTAACCTAGTTACAATTGAAATTCATGGCGTTTTAACGCAATGTTTCACAATAAAAACGAGATCGATTTTAGTATTGTGGTCCCACCAGTTGTTTTAACAGGGACATTTTTTTTTATTTTTGCAAATTGCGCTGTCGAAAATTAAATATGTTCTACATTTCGACAAGGTTTTATTCATTTTGCTTCTTAGAAAAATTCTCAATCTGTAGTACGTAAATTAACAATGAAGTTTCAAGAAAATATTTTTTTAATTCCAAATCCAGAAAAATTATAATGCAAATCCCGATTGCCGTTAAAGGTTATCCCACATTCGCGCTGAATAATATCGCTGACCCCAGCGTCCCGAAAAAGGTTCCTCCGCCTCTCTTCAGATATGCAAAAACACCAGTTGTTTTAACGATAAACAATACACGATAAGAATCACATTAGCTAATTAAAAATTTAATATGTGGTTCAAATGGGAAAACACAAAATAAAGCTTAATAAAATCTTTTAATATCCATGTCTATATGTAAAGTACAAAGCGCAAAAATACAGCATAAAAAGTCAGGGCAAAGGAGTCAAATCTAGACATTTTATTTTATATTAGAATATGAATTGTTGTATGTTATATCTACCGAAAAGGCAATTAAAAGTTATAAAATATGTTAAAACAAGTACACACATATATTCTTATTCTAATACATCGAGAGGGTTGACCGGCGAAAAAGACAAAAATAACGTCGCGACGATTTTTCTGGCCCAAAAGCAAACCTCACAGTCTAATTAGGACAAGTAGACCAATCGAGACCTCAGAACATTATGAGGGTATTGTTATACTGATGTCGTTTCCCTTCAGCAGAAAGACACACCACATGATAGAGGACAAGTTGGTAAGTTGTATTGGCGCTTAATTTTTAAATATATACTTCGCATACGAAACCAAAGCCAAACTAATGATTGCAGCAGACAAATAAAGTTTATATTCATTTTATGTATATTGTACTTATATGCCCCTAAAGGATTTACGCGTTTCAGTTTCAAATTGGGGGGGGGGGGGGTCAGAGTTCCCATTAAACATTCTACATTTTTTTTCTATTCGTCTGCACGAAATGATTATTTAAGCCAAGTAAAACGTATATGCGTGTTGGGAGAGGGAGAGTTTGTAATCTCGGAGCAAACGTAAGCTTCTCCCAAATTGCTCCGAGCGAGAATTTGGATGGTGCAGAGTACACCGCACTCCCTTTATCACGAAGACATGTAAACAGATACTGACAGGTTCGCCCCAAATATATTGTTAATTTAATAAATAGAGACTTGAGGAATTTCTTATGTTTTTTATAGTTTTTTTTTAATATATCCATGGAAATTGAAGTTAGATGTGTACTAGCGGGGTCGTGGTAACCATAGCGAGTAAAAGTAAGATATATCCATTGAATAAAACTGTAGTCGGATATTTTCTAATATTCTTTGGATTGTTTTTTGAGTGGAGTATTCCATAAAGATCAAATCACCTATTAAAATAATGAGCATTAGAAACGATGCGTGTTATTGTTGTTTCTTGTTCGTATTTGTTTTTGTTACTGCAGCACATGACAGTGAGGTATAGTATATGCATGTAAGAATTACTTCAGTACGCGTCAGTGTTACTAAAGTACATATCAGTGTTACTTTTACAAGAGTACATGACAGTGCTTCTACAGTATATGTCAGTGCTTCTACAGTATATGTCAGTGCTTCAACAGTATATGTCAGTGTTACTTAAGTACATGTCAGTGTTACTCAAGTACATGTCACTTTACTACAGTACATATTAATGTTACTACATTACATGTCAATGTTACTACAATAAATGTCAGGGTCACTAAAGTACATGTCAGTTTACTACAGTACATATCAGTGTTACTACAGTACATGCCAGTGTTACTACAATATAAACAGTACTACAGTACATGTCAGTGTTACTGCAGTATTTGTCAATTTTGTTACTAAAGTACATGTCCGTTACTACAGAACATGTCAGTGTTACTACAGTATAAGTCGGGACTACAGTACATATCAGTGATACTAAAGTACATGTCAGTTTAGTACATTATCGTCTTTCCCTCTGCCTATCTCAGCCCGCAGAGTCCTTCCACAAAAGCCATATCCGCATGACCCGAACTTATCAAGAGGTTGACCTGGAGTTGTCAAGGCAATTCTCCCAATGTTTGACAAGCAATATCCTTTTTATATGTTTCGCATGAAATAAATCTTAATTGGATAAAGAATCTATTATATTTTCCGTTTTTAATTTTGTAAGCAAACTACCGTCACCAATACACAAAAATAAAAACGAGACGTTGGAAAAAATACGGAAACTAGGTCGTTGATAACTTCAGCAGAGCCACCATTTTGTTAACATTGTGACGTCATAAAAGTGCCTAGGAACTGGAAAACAAATGTAAACAATGAGAGGTTGTGCAATGAAAAACCGACTTAATTTCGATTTGCTAACATGGTTCAATCAAAAATTTCTAAATTTAATGACGTTAGCCGACAAAAAATATTTTGAAGTCATAAAATAACTACAAAACATTTCCCATTTTGTAAAAAAAAATGGATTAACCTAATTTCCTGCGCAACCTTGTGAGAATTTGACACAAAACCTTATAAACTATTATAAAGAAATAAGAAATAAAAGATGATAAACACGTTATCTGAATTTTGAAAGCTGGAATATTGTAAAATATCATCCTGCTCGTCAGAATATGAAGCTTGGGGCTCGTTCGCTGCGATCACTCGCCCCTGTGCTTCATATTCTGTCTCACGGGATGATATTTTACGATATACAGATGTCAAAATCCATATAACATATACGTACATGTCAGTGTTACTACAGTACATGTCAGTGTTACTACAGTATATGTCAGGTTTACTACAGTGAATATCAGTGATACTGCAATGTCACTATGTACATGTACAATAGTAACATTGACATATACTGTAGTAACGCTGACTTGTACTGTAGTAATGCTGAAATAAACTCTTATAACACTGACATGTACTGGAGTTATCTGATATGTGCTATAGTAAATTGACATATACTGTAGTAGCCCAGTTTGTTCTGTAGTAACACTGACATGTACTGAAGTAACAATGATATGTACTATAGTAACACTGTCATGTACTGTAGTAACCCCGACGTGTACTGTAGTAACACTAACATGTGCTTTAATAACACTGACATGTACCGTAGTAACACTGATATATACTGTAGGAACACTTGCATATACTGCAGTAAACTGACATATACTGTAGTAACCCAGTTTCGTATTGTAGTGACACTGACATGTATTGTAGTAACCTAGTTTTGTACTGTAGAAACACTGACATCTAATATAGTAAACTGGCATATACAGAAGTAACAATGACATATTATGTAGTAACACTGACTTGTACTGTAGTAACATTGATATGTACTGTAGTAAACCTGACTTATGCTGTAGTAACATTGAAATGTACAGTAGTAAAATGACATGTACTTTGGTAACACTGACATATACTGTAGTAACACTTACATCTACTGCAGTTAACTGACATGTACTTTAGCGACACTGATATGTACTGTAGTAACATTGACATGTACTGAAGTAACATTGACATGTACTGTACTAAACTTACATGTATTTTAGTATTACTGACATTTACTAATTAGTAAAACTGAAATATACTGTAGTAACACTGACATATGCTGTAGTAACACTGACATGTACTTAAGTTACACTGACATGTACTGAAGTAACATTGACATGTAATTTAGTAACATTAACATGTACTTTAGTAAACTGACATATACGGTAGTAAACTGACATGTAATTTAGTAACACTGTCGTTTACTGTAGTCAACTGACATGTACTTAAGTCATACTGACATGTAATGTACCAACACTGACATGTACTGTAGTAACACTGAAATGTACCGTAGTAAACCTGACATATACTGTAGTGACACTGACATGTACTCTTGTAAACTGACATGTACTTTAGTAACACTGATATCTACTGTAGTAACACTGACTTGTACTAAAGTAATCCTCACATGCATATACTGTACTTCACTGCCATGTGCTGCAGTAACAAAAAAAATACGAACAAGAAACAACAATAACACGCATCGTTACTAATGCTCATTATCTTATTAGGTGGTTTGATCTTCGTGGAATACTCTACTAAAAAAAACAATCAAATATCCGACTACATTTTATTCAATGGATATTTTTCAGTGCAAATTGGAATCCAGGAGGATCCGGAATCCTCCTAGCGCAAATTGGAATTCTGATTTGCCCTGCTTTTATCCAGTGTAAATTGAAATTCCAATTTCTACTAGGACAAATTGAGATATCCAGATGTGCCCTAAGAGGATTCTGAATCCTACTAATATTTTTAGGACGATCCAGAATTATACTAGGTATTATTTCTTATACTAGGTATTATTTCTAGAAGGATTCTGGATTCTTCTATTATTTAAAACCAGTAATATTTCTTTAAAAAAAAATTTAAAATAAACAAAACAATAAAATCTAATGGAAAACTAAATCAGTATTGGCAGATTAATGCAGTTACAAGTACAACATATTTACCATCTTTCTTAACTCGACCTATTTATTGTAACATTTCTTCAAATTGTTCTTGTGACATCTACAGAATTTAGAACTTAAAAACATACAGACTTAAAATCAATAAGAACGTCTTCTGTAAAATAATTTTTAATATACAATTTAATCTGCTACTTCTTTTTTCAAAGAGTGTTGAATGTCAGTATTTGACCAATCAACCATAGGAGTTTTGATACCTACACAGTGTCACCCCACGTTAAAATGTTTCCTTTTTTTGTTTTTTTCTTTACAAATTCCGGTGCATACTCTTGTCGACCACGGCAGTGCTTGGCGTTTCGCATATATAGTTGGTGGAAGCAGCATTTCTGATGGCATTATGTCTACAATCTGGCACATCGCTACTATCATGGCAGCCTAGATCCCATGCTAAAGATTAATTGTGGGATTGAATATATGTGAACAGAAATAATAATTTTTACAAAACAACGTACCTGTTGCAAATCTACTTATATCTTATGATAGGTTTACACTGCCGATCAGATCAACTCGATCAACTCGACCATGCTGTTTTATCCCGATAAATGTCATAAAATTCATTGATCGAGCTAGCTCACTACGTTCACTCGACCTTAACCCGATTTAACATGACTAACTCTTGACCATTCTCGATCTCTTAACGATTGACGTACGACTTATGCTCGACCCTAATTCGATCAACCAGACTTTGTCAGATTTAGCCAGACCATAACCCGATTTGTGTTTGATTAACTAGACCTGGTCGGGAGAAGATCGCGAAAGGGTCTAGTGTGCTCGAGTTTTGTCCTGTTTTTACGTTTGTTTATATCGGTATAAAATGTTCAATTCTGGGAACAGTTCAGCATAGCGGTGGGGCAGGAAAATTTGTGACCCAGGTTTAAAAAAAATGCTTCAAAGAAAAGATGATAACTGTGATAGATCTAGAGTAGCAGAGAAAGCGGGTCTGACACAGAAGGTGCGTAGTTTGGGTTAGACAATCGTAAATGCGTCGTTATTTTAAAGGAACGAATGCTCGCTTTGACATACTAGCAGGTCATCATCCCCATCATGCGTCAGAATGCGACTGTATGATTTTCCCGTTATTACATATAGGAGTATCTGATACATAAAACAGAAGACATTTCATCACATGATATCGGTGGTAACTTTTTACAAAACAGCAAGCATCAACTGCAATCTCTATCAACATTCCTCCTCACGTTGCCATATCATCCATCATATCCCTTAAAAATCTCTTAATCACTTATAGTTTCTTCGGAAACATTTGTGGCACTATTACTTTCCCTCTTCAATTCTTTATACGGAGTACTATATTCATCCTCTGATGGAACTTTCTTTACATCTACACTATCCCTTTTCTCTTCATACAACACAGTGGTTTTTGTATCATCATATGATTTGCCTCTATCACGACCAAAATGAATTTCATGTGAATCATCCATATCATACACACGATCTCCTATCTGTACGGAATTCTTAAACTCGCAAAGCTATGTAGATACCAAAAAAATATTTATCAGTTAATTATTAGAAAAATACCAAAACAATATCGTCAAAAATAATCACACTTATGTTGCCAACAATTGTCACATTCATTAAAAAAATCTATCATTTAAACATTTTTAAGTGGGAACCAAAAAATAAGATATTCAATGTATATTTTACGTCACATTCTAATTATCTCTTAGAAAATTTAGCATCCTATCTCTTACACAATAGAATCCTTTCTCTTGCATATTTTAATATTTTATCTCTTCAAAATTGAATCCCACCGCTGCCACCAGTTATCGCGTCGCCCGTGACCCACGAATAGAAGGACAACAAGAAAGAGCTACTGGATGTTACCTCCACAACCCGGCTCCAAGAAAGACTCTACAATGTCAAAAGTCACTACCTCGGATAACCACTCTTTAATACTATAAAGTCAAAACCTTCAATAAAGATCATCAACAGACTTCGATGTTCCTGTCAAAACAATTCTATAAATCTACAGAATTAGCAAAGGCAATCTAAATATGCGTGTTTTGTCTGTAAATTATATAATCCAGCTTTTCCTGTCAGACGCAACAAATGACCGAAAGGACTGGTCTTAATGATTTATTACGCGGGCTTGATTTATAACCAATTGACAAATCGAGAAAGGAATTTAATGGACAATTGACCACTAGAACAGTAGTTGATATGGGAAAAAGCCGTAGGTTTTTGAAAACACGGCTTTTTCCCATATCAACTACTATCTACGGGACTAACGAGAATAAACAATTGTTATTCACTACAGTTGAGACGGGTAAAACGGGGTAGATTCTTAGTTCACTCACATTTTTTACGTTGCTTGCGGTTTAAGCATCTCATAAGTAAAACAAAAATCTTATAGGTTTTACTCTTTTTCCAACGCTCAAGACTCTTGTTTAACCTGTTTATGACACTGCTTATAAACTCTATCATTTTTATATAAGAAAGAAAAATAATAATCCAGTAATAAAAAATGTTTAGAGGAACACAGTTCTGTGATAGATATGAGTATTGTAGTTTTTTACTAGATACTCCTATAGTGTCTCCACCAAATGGTCAACAACA
>MJUU01026284.1:0-15689 GCA_002080025.1 Modiolus philippinarum
CTTTCACAAGGAAACAGAAAAATTAAACCCGCCCCGTTTTATCAATTCAATTCAAATACTTTATTTTGAAAACACTCAGACACTTAAAGTGTTACAAGAGGAATTGTATACATTCATACAACCAATGGAAATGGCGATACATATAATAATGAAATATTTACAAAAGTTTTTCTACTTTTCTCAAAAATATAGCCAAATTATTAAGCATATTAACATTACAGATTGAAAATAACCCATACATTTTATACATCGACGGATAGCGCACATAATAGTTTGGGATATATTTGTTTCTAAGACTTATAACTTCTGCATCAACACAATTAAACAAGTAATGAAATTCATTCCCAATATCTTGAAGATTACAAATGTTACATTTTCTATGTTCCAAAGTGATCCCAACCCATCTACCTGTTTCAACAGGGAATTTAATATTAGAACATCTTAAACGGCAAATAGTAATTCTGTTACCCTTGTTTAATTTCAGTAAATATTTCTCAATTCCAAATTCTTGTTTAAGACACCTATACAATTCACCCCTTGATGAATTATTCATACTTTGAAACCAATTTTGATAGAAAGCGTCCAATAATCTCTGCTTTATAGTAATTTTAATATCAAGATTTTGTAGTGCATACTGCCTATCCCAGATATAAGAAAGCCCTATATCATTGAAAACTGACTTCAAATTTTCGATCCATTTAAAACTAAATTCATTAGTATTATTCAAAGCAAACATTAAACGATATAACATCCCAGAGAGTTTATTTGGGTTCAATAGCAATTTCTTCCAAAAGTTGATCATTCGCAGCTTCACTATAATATTTAAAGGAAATCTCCCGCTTTCCCCGTAAACCATATAGTTAGGTGTACTAACTCTCAATCCCAAGATCTTCTTAATAAACTGTAAATGAACCTTCTCTAAATCATTAATTTTTTCAAAACCCCAAATTTCTGACGCATATAATAAGACAGGGACAACCAAAGTATCAAATAACTGAAGTTGAAGATAAATTGGGATGTTTATGTTTCTAATACGTCTGTATAAGGCAAACAATGATTTTTGTGCTTGCTGAACTAATTTTTTTCTGGCTGCAAAGAAATTGCTATTGTATTTTAATGTTAAACCCAAATATGAACATTCATCAACTACATCTAATGCATTACCAAAAAGTTTAAAGTCAAAATTTCTTCTACTTTTACGCCTACAATATATAACAACTTTTGTTTTTTGTGGATTTACCTTAAGTTTCCATCGTGTACAATAATTCTCAAATTTGTCATCTCAACAGGAGTTTCAGCTAATAAAATTGTGTCGTCTGCATATAACAATACAAATAAATAAACATAACACTGTAGATTTTCTAGACATAAATCATTAACATCAGTTAAACCTGACACATTTTCATCAACAAAAAATTGTTCTAAGTCATTTAAAAAAATAGCAAATAAGAAAGGCGAGAGATTTTCACCTTGACGAACCCCTATTTCACACTTAAAGTAATCCGAGAATTCCCCATCTTTCTTAACACAAGATTTAATATTCTGATACATATTTATAACAACTCTCAAATTTTTTCCGTTAATCCCACTTTTAACCAGTTTTTGTCACAAGCCCACCCGCCAAACAGTGTCAAATGCTTTTCTAAAGTCAATAAATGTACAATAAAGTTTTTTACCTAAAGCAAGATATATTTGTATCAGAGCATGTAAACAAAAAATGTTATCGGTGGTTGAGTAACCCTTTCTGAAGCCAGCTTGAGATTTGGTTATGAGATCAATATAGTCAGCAAATTTGTTAAGTCTAGTATTTATCAGGACGCAACTGGACGCCATTTTGATTTTCGAGAATCTGAAATTCCTATTGGTCAATTGTCATCTGCGCAAGCGTACTCCTAAGCTCCCCCAAGAACTATCTATAAAGCTAGGCTATTCCATAGCCTAGCTAACTAGGCTATTCCATAGCCTAGCTAACTAGGCTATTCCATAGCCTAGCTAATAAGACGATTTTCATATTTACGGGATGACCGCCATTTTAGCATGTTTTTCAAAGGGACGTTACTCGCTAACACCCGACAACCTGGTTTTCGGTCTCATTAGGTATAGGAAGATCAGTAAATATTTACTTTCGAAACTGATAAGATTTTCACCTTAGTAAATACCCAAATAATTTGAATTAATTTTTTTGAAGACAATCAAGATATTACCCCTACCCTTATAATCGATGTCTTCATATTTGAACTATACTGCTGCCCCTTGTTACTATGGAACCGTAAACCAGACTGTCGGGTCAGTAGGTTACTCCCTTTGTTGAAAACGTTATAAAAACGGTGTCAAAGTCGGGACAAGACATGGATATGAAAATGGTCAATTAATTCATCACTGAAGAAAATGAGAGACCACGTGGTCTCTGTGTATATAGTGATTAAGGTCAATAAGGGCTACTGTACTTTTAAAAATCAATACACTTGTGTTTATTATTTATTAAACTAGTTATTTATTAATTCATTTATATGTGTGTTATTGTTTCGTCTACTCATTTCGTTTACTATGTTGTAAACAATGTACATATTCGCTCCTGTTCCGCAGTTGAGTTTTCTTAATAGGAAGCAGTGGCGGATCCAGACTTTCTGCTAAGGGGGGCCCGACCAATATTTTTTTCAAAAGGGGGGCCCCGAACCCATTTTTTTAAAAACCCCTAGGAATTTTAAATATTTTCCGGCCTAAGGGGGGNCCCCCCCCCCCTAAATCCGCCACTGGGAAGCGAAGCTTCCATATATTTTGGAAACTGCAATTTCGTTCCCAATTATGAGTTGAAAAAATCCCTGCGTCGAGAGTTATCGTTCTTGGAAATATACGCAAATGTTTAAGAGAAGATTTCTGAAATATGTGTAAAAAATAGACCATATGAATACGTTGCTTGATGGCCATTCAAATATGTTGATGGTAAAATCGAAATGAAGAAAAACAGAATAAAAACAGTTTTACTGGGGAATACTGGTGCGAAACTAAACGGAAATAAAACCATTCGCAAAACCACTGCGACGAAAAGGGTCATGATATTAACCGAGAAATTACGAATGAATATGGAACCATGACAACGATAAAGCGGATCAATAATCGTTACGCAAGAATTTTGCGTATTTTATATACACTAAATTACAACGTATACACAGTCATGCAGTATAGACAAGACGTCAGGAAAGTTTTTGTCAGCAAAATAAATAGACAATATATAGTTAGTGTCTTTTAGGATGTAGTAAGGTGAGATTTTTGAAATTTGTAAAATTCATTCGGATTTCTCTGATTTTATCCAGTATTATCATGTAAAATGTTTTGCCCAATAACACCCAATTTTCTAGTGATCAAAGACTTCAAAAGCTCATTTTAAGTCAGTAAGCAAGATTTTATTAGATTGTAGATTTTCTTCTATGTGAAACAAATCACTAATGTGTCCATGCTATGCTAAGGTAAAAGTCCAAGAGAACCTTTCCCGCCATTTTTTTTAAATGTGAAATATTTTGAAAACAGGGCCCATAACCTATCAATATTTTTAGCTGACCTTATTCCTATAATAATGCCCTTTCCATTTAGGGTATCAATTTAAAATCGTAGATTTATTTAATTTCACCTAACTACATCCTTAAATATCAACTGTATTTGTACGAGGCTTGGATACAGATTGACGTGCGAGCCTTTGGCGAGCATTTCAATCTGTTTCGTGCCGAGTACAAATACATTTGAGATAAAGACACTAATTATATATCGTTTTTATCCTGCAATACATAAAACAACATTATTTTATGGAAAATATAATAAAACAAATGATTTTTTGATGATTTCTGTGTGTCCATAAATCACGGGGGGTTTGCTACGTCACACGCACGGATACTGTAACATTGTAAAGGCTCGCTTCGCGTATGTTTGTCTACTGTTATGATGAAATAAAACCAACGGTAAGCAAACTGAATGAATCCACCGAAGGGCCGGCACCTCAATCAACATTTTTAGCACAAATACACCACGTAAAAACCTGCCAGTTATGTAAACACTTCTGTACAGTTGAAAATCGGGGCACGGATATAGGTGGCATCGCACCAATCATGCTTGATTTCTACCAACCGATATGCAATATGTTCGAGTTTTTTATTGTAAATACTCTAAAATTATATAACTTCCCTGGTAAACATTTATATATCTGCAGAAGGTTCTTTTGTTGATATCGCATAAAAACTGACGCACGGATACTGTTAACATAGAAATAGGTACGGATACTGTTGACATCGTATAAAAGATACACATTTATTTAATAGAACGTTGTTGATATTGATTGCGACAGGATAGTGATTCGTGGCTGTATTCTCGAATTATATCATTTTCTTCGAAACAAATCTGATAAAAACTTGATAACTGGACATTGGGCGAAAAAAAACATCATATATGTCCCTACATCTATGCCAATGAGATAAATTGTATTAACCACTCATTTTTTAAAACTTGTCTGTAATATTTTGTGACTGATGCATGATCAGTTAAATAAGTTATATCACACCACACATTTGTTGCAACAACGATTTCACTTCTTGTCCACACCGTACAATCTGGTACCCCTCAAGGGAGGGATATGTCTTAAGCGGGGCTGTTTGAATAACAAGAATATGTTTCTTTTCTGAATTCATATGAAATCAGAGCATAATCATATGCAATTCTGATTGAGAAAGAAACAACAGAGAACTGACCACCGGCGGATTCAGCCTCCGAAAAAAAAGGTTGGGTTCAGAGTGGAGTTCAAGGAAAAAGAGGCGGTACAGTCGATTTTTATTTGCTATTTTTGTATTTTTGCCCCTAAATTCTGCACTATACTTGTATTTTTCCAGAAAAGGGGAGATTCCAACCCACGATCCCCAATGCTGACGTTTTTTGAACTCCAGTGATATCAGAGACATATAGATGTATCTATATGCCTCTGGTGATATATAAAATGTGATCTTTCAAATGAACTATCAATTTGTATCGTGTCATAATAGGGAATAGTTTCTGTCGTCATGTGTCCTTGGCCTCGTTTGTCAATCTACAACGGTCAACCCAATCAAAACCTTAAACAAAGCCCTCATAGCGATTAAACAGAACTCAGGTGTACGAAACGGTCTTAGTTAAGCTTGTCCAGCAAATACCATTGATCAGAATACGTACAATTCTAATCATATTGTATTGGCTAATTAAATACAGCGACCATTGTATTTGTAGCGCAGGCGACACGTGTGCTAAAAAAATCACAAATTATTGCAATTCTTAGCGATCATTTTTATTGTTCAAATCCCATTACACAGTAGACCTTTACAACCAAACTTTCGATTTCTGCTACATGCCGACCGTTTCTACTTCGAAGTTTTTTTTTTATAATATAGTCGGATCGACACAGTCAATGATCAACCGCAACTCTAAACTCTAAACCGGTGAGACCGAAGTTGTTGAAATTAGATTTTCAGTCACTTTTTTGTATTTAGTTCTTTAAGCATAAAAAACTTAATGCCATAAGATTTTTATAAAATTATCTGTAACTTTTCATGCCCACGACACATATTCATCGCTATTTGCATAAAAGATACATACTCTTTCTTCCTATGATTATAACTATTCAATTTGACCATAGCATAGCATATGTGTTTCAACTTCTACTTGTTGTTTTACAGTTGATTCGTTACTCGAGAGCTATCACAAATTATACAGACTCTTTAATCATAGTTATCTCCGTCACCGCCTTATTAATCAAGGCTTCAAAAACTTCTGTCTCATATGATCATTTGAAAATTCTTTAATAGATATTAGTCCCTTGTAAAAAATCAGTTTCGGTCCGAACACTGATTCAAGATTCTTTTTTTTTTCCACATGGACGACCTTTCAATAACACCTACTGGACACTACTCCAATAGAAGGGGATGTTTGATGCGTCATAGGACTGGTTTAACCCATCATTTCTTTTGAATAACAAAATACCAAGGTTTATGGGAATTTAGGTTCTACATATGCGCATTTCGACAACTTATGTAGCAGATCAAATCAAAATATTTGGAAATCCATGAACCGAATTATGTGTAAAAGCTGATAGAGAACAAATTACCAATAGGATCTAAATAGGAAAGCCAAAATCAGATAACGACAGAGCTACATTTGTATACAAGTAGGAGATGCTTCTAAGGTTTTAACAAACTTAATGACTGTACCAAGTCAGGATCTTTGCGGTTTTCATTTTTTGTCGGTACTTTTGTTCTCTGTGTTGTCTTTATGTCTTTATGGTTTGCCTTTGTCGATTGTGTTTGTGATGCAGGTTTGAAGTTATGATATCTGTTTACAAAGAGATAAATAGATGTTTTTTTTTTCAAACTTTTGCTTTGGTCTTGTTTCAGGGTGAGAGAAGTAACATTTACAATTGATTTTAATTCATTTTGTCTTAGTGTTACAGAATGACATTTTCCAATCGGCCACTCAACAGATCTTCCATCACCTTATATTTAATTCTCAATAGCAAGTGCTATCGAGTTGCTGCCTGACATACTGCAATGGATGGGAATGTTTGGCGCGCCATAAAACTAGTTTAACCCACCATTTCTATTGAAATGCCTGTACCAATACATCGGCAAACGAATACCGAAGCTAGAAAGGGAAAGGGGAAATTCTAAAATCATTAATCCAACATCACGGCAATTCTCAGCAACACGAATTGAGACAGTATGACAAAGACAAAACAAATAAACAAAAATGAACAAGAACGCCATAAAACTAAAGCACTAGCAGTGTGAACCAGGTCAGGACAATTGCAGTCGACTTTTTTTCCATTGGTTTCCACCTGATTTGTCTTTTTGTCTCATGAAATCCGGCTTTTTACAACTCCGTTCGGTGATTTTGTTATTACCTCCATTCTCTTATGTCAAAAATCGACGCCACTTATTCCATGATTTCTTCCAATGACTTACAAATCGGGCGGACCGTAATAAAGGCATGTCGGACATTTCCTCTCTTGATTTCTTCCTTCAGTGAAGAATTTTTATGCATTTCACTATTGTACCAAAAATCGTTCTGAAAATGTCTTTAAGATTTTTTTTGTTATAGCATGAATGCTTTCTTTACATGTGTTGTGTTATAGTATGAATACTTTCATTACATGTGTTGTGTTATAGCATGAATACTTTCATTAAATTTGTTGTGTTATGGCATGAATAATTCATTACATGTGTTGTTGATATACAAGCAACACAGCTTACGCAAATAGTAACAGTCTTACATTCAAATAATTATCAACATTTTTTTTTAAAAATGACCCGACAACGGCAGTGGTATAAACAATTACATTCCCGGTCAAACCTTCCTCTCTACGGTTCAAGAAAAAAATGAACATTTTCGCCCTTGTTGATTATATAATACTCTTGGGTGAATGAATCTATCAATCATTAGCTTGTCGGAATTCATGTACGATAAATTGTTTAAACGAACCGTCAGTCCAAAACAGAATAACTTCTAAAGACAATAGCAAGATTCGAAACACTAAGAAACAGAGACATCACATGAGTACGACAGAAAGGTAAAATATAGAGCCACACATACAGATGAACAACACCAACCAACTTTAAAACCATGGGAGAGATGCAACGGTAATCGCAACGATGTCAACAGTATCCGTACCTATTTCTATGTTAACAGTATCCGTGCCTCGATTTTCAACTGTACAGAAGTGTTTACATAACTGTAAGGTTTTTACGTGGAGTATTTGTGCTAAAAATGTTGACTGAGGTGCCGGCCCTTCGGTGGATTCATTCAGTTTGCTTACCGTTGGTTTTATTTCATCATAAAAGTAGACAAACATACGCGAAGCGAGCCTTTATAATGTTACAGTATCCGTGCGTGTGACGTAGCAAACCCCCCGTGATAAATACCGGAAGTGGGCGTGGCTTAAATCGATATCCTGTACAATGTACAAGAAACAGCTAAGGGAATATACGTAGGGCTTTATATGTATAGTAAAAGCTACCATTGCAGGATAAATGTAGCTATACTGCCGTAACTCCGCGAGGGTTGTTTTCACAGCTTAATTAAATAAAGATTGCATGATCATTGACATTGCGACGACAAGTTGCTATTGTAGACGTGCATCCATAGCTCATAGCATACGTTCAGGACTGGCATTTAGTCAGCGAACTTATCCATACAATCCATTTAGAAGGAATCCAATCACAAGAAGTCTTAGACCAAATTATCTGTCGTTTACAAAGCTAATTTTATCATCAATGTTCATCTTTTACTGATCTGACTTTTTATTTTTTATTTTTTTATATTGCTTTGTCACAAAGCAATATAAAAAATAAAAAATAAAAATAAAAAGTCAGATCAGAAAAAGATGAACATAGATGATAAAAGTAGCTTTGTAAACGACAGATAATTCGGTCTAAAGAAGTCTTACCTCGAAGCAGAGCGTTGACAGTGCTCACTCCTTTGTCCCAAATTTGGACTCCTGCTTGGGGACTGCATCTTGTTATATACTGACGTATATTTGACCAAAAACTTTCCAAATAAAATGGCATTATGCTTTCCAATAACATAATGCTCAAATGATTGAGAAAATTCGTCAAAACAACAAGCGTCTGCTACGCCGGAAATATACCTCCAGGATCGATAACTGCAAAAATCAAAGGGCTTGAAGTACTGTGACTTGGAGTTGCGTCAGGATGTAGCATGACTTGATAAAATCTGTTGGAGTCATATATGAATATATGAAAATATGAACAAATTGTCACGACAAGAAAATAATTTTTCAGTGGAACTTTCTTCATTCCATTATAAAAAGACCTATTTTTTAATGATTATATGATCATTTTTTTTCAATTTTATTTAACGAAAATATCAATAATTTTTTTTATTAATGGCAGGAATGTCAGGGCAAGTGCATAATTTAAGGTCTAAAATTTGAGAATTGGAAGCAATGTGGAAATATGTGTTATTCTCTGCATATAGTCAATTATAAGCTTCATCTCTCTGATATAAACTAATCATACTTGTAACTGACTGCTGGGAGAGTTTGTTACTCAGTAGGGAAGAGTGTGGACGGGTATTGTTACACCGTCTAAATCATGGACAAAAACAAAGGACCCCACAATTCCAGTCGTGTATTTAGGTACAAACTAACAAATAAAATGGGTAACCTTAGGCATCCTACACCCCATGTTCAGTGNAGCTTCAACTCACAAAAAAAAAAAAAAAAAAAAAAAAAAAAAAAAGTTGAAGTTATTATCATTATTTCGTAACAAGCCCCTGTGTTCAGTGCAGATAAAATTAAAACATTGGGAATCCAGGAATCGAAAGATATACGAAAGCTGATAGATCATAGCGCAGTGTAATTTTTGCCTGGGAATCATATTTGTCGTATTATATAAGTTGGCAATATCTTTCAATAATGCTCAGAGCTTCTTTTCACGTACGGACTTCTAAGCACACATTCATTTTTAACTCGAAAGCCATGAAATGGCTGGAGAGTGGTTAATATGACAAGAAAAAAATCACGTGAGGCTTCAAGCTATTAACAGCTCTAAAGGATGATCTTCGTGCTTCCGATAAATATAGTGCGCCAGTTTCTTTCAAAATCGTATACATTGTGTATGTATTTATATTTCTTCATTTTCTTGAGTTGAATACGGTGTTGTTATATTAAATTGAAAACAATATGCATGTTTATCAAAGTACTCGTCTTTTCTTATATTGCGTCTCGGATCAACGAGAGTGCCGCGCAGTAATTTGTCAAAGATGTAAATAACATTTGTTTACCTGTGACTAGTGTATTGCATATATTTATTGCAATGAAATCGACATGCATACGAAATCACACAATCCGATTATTTTCACGTATTACGGAATAACTTGATACATGCAGACGTATGCAGCAATTCTTTGAATGACTACGAAGCTTTGCCACGTGTAGATTTTCAGGGCTTTCGAGTTTCAACTCCATCGGAGCTTTGATTTTGATTACATTTAACAATCTTCAAATACAATATTTTGGATGAATTGTGTCGTACTGTTTCGTCTTCATTGGCTGACAAACCTGTTTACTTGATTTTTTTACCGCAATAACAATAATCTTTATTTGATCTTAACCTTTGAACACATGCAGCGTAAGGGAAATTAACCGGCCCTTGTTATATATGAATTGTCCAATGTAAGCCTATAACCTTGACCGCACTTCTGGTCCGTTAATACCGCGGTTTGTAGGTTATAAAATCGACGTGGCGAATGGCACCGCGGCTGATAAAGTCTTCAAAAAGGGATTCCAATGGAGTTCTGTAAAAAGGGGGTTCCAGTCAATTCAATTTTCTCCAGTTTTTATTGAGTGTACCTTAATTTTTCTTGATCCACCAATGCCGTCTCCCTATTGTCCCTGATAAACACTGACAAAGGGAAAAACCTTTCTAAAGGCCTACAGTATACAACAGTTTTTCACCGAGTGAATTCAGCTTTGCTTCCACATAGGTTAGACCTATCCTCATATTAAAGTTACAAAGTTACAAAGTCAAATGGTTTGGATATATTTTTATGTTTTTGTATCGCATAATTAATGTCTGTATTTGTGGATGAAAACGGGTTTTCATCCTGATTTTCCGTTCCTACCTAAGGAGTTGTCTGGTTTATGAATGTGTTCCAATAAGTAACAAATGGGTTCAAATTTACATCCAAGAAATATATTTTAGTGATTGTCCGGCATAATGCCTAGAGTCAAATCACAGGGACTTGCTCCCGGCCTAAAAAAATTGTTTACTATCAAATATGAATCTCGGAGAAAAAAACACAAGGGGAATCCTATGCAAGTCCCTGTTTGATACCCGATGAAATTGTCGTCTCCTGCACTAATACGCCTTTTTTATTTATCGCCGACTGAATGAAAAGTCCCGAGAATCCCGCATGAATGATTTAAATTTAAAATGTGAAGGTCATGGTAGTGTTACATTCAGTGCCATGAACTGTGATAAATGTCAAATACGACTAAACGAATAAACGAATCGATATATATATGACCCCTCCCCCCCCCCNAACTGGGGCTTTCCTGCGATATAAAATGGGTTTTCTGTTTAGAAAATCATTCAGGAAGAGAATGTAAAAGGCAGAATTATAAGGTTTGGGTTATTTTATTGAGAAAATTGAAAACGAAGCGAGCGGGGTATCATGCATAGGATTCCCCTTGTGTTTTTTCTCCGAGATTCATATTTGATGGTAAACATTTTTTTTCTAGGCCGGGAGCAAGTCCCTGTGGTCAAATATAATGCAATATTATACAAAAGTATATCCACAAAATTCACAAAAACATACACTTACTTATATAATGTTCATTATCTCTCACAACAGTAATATGGAGTATCCAAACTTGCTATTTCTGCACCCTGTTTTCCTGTTAACAATAAATACCAGTTATAATGAAATTTCATTTTCAACAAAAACTGCTTGAATTCTGTTATCAATATAATTTTCAAACCATTTGAGTACGTCCCCTGTGATCCCGTACGATATCAGTTTTGTTATTGACCCCTATGCCAAACTCTATCGAAAGCCTTGGAAATTTCACAAAAGATCAAGACGGTCGAATTTCTATCATCAAGGTTTTGGCATATCGTATGAAAAATTTCAATTAATTAATGTCCCTTTAGAAAGCCTGACTGGTATTCATATAATAAATTATAAGAAACTACGCGTTCGAATACTTTTGCAACACAACTCAACAGTGAAATAGATCTATAATTACCCGGATTACTTTTGTCATCTTTCTTAAAAATTGGCATTACACGTGCAAATTTCAAGCTTGATGGAAATTTACCTGATCTTAATGAAAAATTGAAAATATATGTTAGAGATTTGCAACTTGTATGTTTTGAGAATTTTAGCATGTGGTGACTTATTAGATCATTTCCTGAAGCTTTACCAACAGTTAGGTTTTCTAAAACATCTATCACATCTTGTTCTTTAATTTACATTTGACAATAAAATTGGGTTTGGCAGCATATGATTCTCATCATTGACTGATGAAATCGAGCAAAAATATTCATATTGATATGGGGTTTAACTTCAATTTCAGCAGTATTTTATCTATTTCGTGACGGTCAGTTTTAGTGATGGAGGAAGCCGGAGTGCCCGGAGAGAACCACCGACCTTGGGCAGGTAACTGACATACCTTATCAATTACGATTGTAAATCGAGTGCACCCTTTTTTGTAATGTACAGGGGGAAGGGGGGGGTTCCGGGGGTTGGAACCCCCTTTTTCTGGACAATCATGTATTTTTTCATGAATATCCTGATGTTTTATTAAGAAATACCTCCCAAAATTTTCGCGTCTCGCTCCGCTCGGCAAAATTTCCTTTCATTTCCAAAATTTTGGAACCCTCTCCTGGTTGCCTGGATCCGCGCCTGTAGACTACATTGGTTGTGTAGGTAGTAGGACCGTAGCAATGGTCCGAAGGCCCATTAGTCCGAATGCCCATTGGTCCGAAGGTCCATTAGTCCGAAGGCCCATTGGTCCGAAGGTCCATTACTCCGAAGGTACATTTGTTAGGGGATCTATTGTTCCGAAAGTCTAATGAATCGTATATATGGTTTGATAACTTATTATTTCCATCCACGAGACTTTGTAAGAAAGCGGCACAATTCAAGACCTCATGCTACCATACTGAAATCTGCAATAACAATTATATATTACAAATATTGTTGAAATATTATCTTCTTCGGAGCACTTGCAATATATACTGAGAAAAGTGGACGAAAAGTGGACGAATGATTGCACGGTACACCATCGACGATATAAAAAAATGTTAAATAAACGTGTAGAGTAGTATAATTTTGTATATTTTATTTCATAATGTACTTCGTCTATATGTTTGTATATATGCTTTCAACCCTTGGGGTATAATTATGCATTTTTTAATAAAGATTAAAAGATTAATAAAAAGTAAGGGCTACTGTGCTTGTTTTTTCTTGAGTTGAGATCAAAGTTTGTTCACTGATAGCCGTTTTAGCTCACCTAACCCACTTGGCGTTCGTCGTCCGTCCATCCGTTAATTTCATCTTCACCTCTGAAACCACTGAAGCAAATTCCACCAAACTTTACAGGACTGATCCAGAAAGGGGATTGCTTTGGCGACTCCGTAAATAAAATTCATTTAAAAATTTTATCTTGGTTCCAGTGAAAATAGATACTCTAATCCAACTTGTCATGAATTTTCATTTGAAGAATATATTTTTTTGCAAGTGCAAATAATATAAATCTGACGTTACATTTGTTATGATTTGCATGAGAATAAATATTTTTTCTTGACAAAACTGCACAAGCCCCCCGTCCCTTGAAAATCGCACGGGCGTCCAAGACTATCTATACCAAGCAATTATCGGCGGATTTTCTCATATTTTTGATTGAACATTAAATACAGAAGTTACACTACACGTTTAGAAGTTTAGTTTAAACTTACTTATTTTGCTCACAAAATGCAAAAGGGATCAGACACAAGTTTTTCCAACTTATAAAAGTCTTCTCCCATATACAATATACAATAATTACAGTAATATAATATTCAGTTCGTCTATGTATAGGCTGAAATGAAACAGAAAGACAAATTAAGGACAAAAGAGAGTTTAAAAGATCAATGAATTAACGGAATAAAATTGGATTGGGAGTTACACTAATAATCAAAGCTCCGATGGAGCTAAATCTCGAAGCCCTGAAAATCTACACGTGGCAAAACTTCGTAGTGATCCAAAGAACGCATGTATTAAGTTATTCCATAATACGTGAAAAAAATCGGATTGTGTGATTTCGCATGTCGATTTCATGTAACAGGCAAACAAATGTTATTTTCATCTTTGACAAATTACTGCGCGACATGTTCGTTGATCCGAGAAGCAATATAAAATGACGAGTAATTTAAAAAACATGCATATTGTTTTCAATTTAACATAACAAAACCGTATTCAACTCAAGAAAATGAAGAAATATAACTTAAAAACACAATGTATACGATTTTGAAAGAAACTTGCGCACTATATTTTATCGGAAGCACGAAGTTGTTAATAGGCTTGAAGCCTCATGTGATTTTTTCTTGTCATTTTAACATCTCTCCAGCCATTTCATGGCTTCGAGATAAAAATCTTTCAGTCTTTTTAATATATTCGTAGACGTACTTGAAAATTTGTTCATTTTGGACATCATTTAGAGTTGGACTACCACAGGTCAAAAGTTTGAGATTTACAAAACAATCAGTAGGTAGCCATCTGAGATTTTGCAAAAGGTTATGTCTAAGTACGTGTGTAGTTTGGACATTCAAAAAAGAAGTGGTAAGAATCTTCGCGAATAGCACCACAACGACATGCAGGATTACATATAATATTGACTCTGCATAAGTCATAATTAAGAAAGAAGCATAGCATCGAAGTTGGGTTAGTATGATATTAAATTGCAAAAACAGGAAACCGAAATCATAATAAATGGGTACTGTGGAAGTATTATTTTTCTTCCTCAACTCACTTTTAAATTTCGAAATAGAATCTACATTTCTTGTTGATAAATCCAAGTTATTCCAATTACGTATGGTTGATGGAATAAATGACTCATAAGTTAGAGACAATCTACAAAATGGTTAAATAATGTCTTCTCCATTTCTTCAAGGATAAACGGTGGTACTTTGTATTTTTGGTTGGATAAGATCGCAAAGATATTTAGGAGCATTGTCATGACAAATATTATAAAAAAAACTTGCAATTTTCTTCTTTTTCTTCTTTCTGCCAAAGTTTCCCAACTTAATTCATTATAAATTAAAGGAACACTTGTGAATATAGGAACACCAGTTACAATTCTAGCTGCCTCTAGTTGAAGTTGTTCCAGCTTATGAGAATTAACCTCCCCACAATTGTCCCAAACCTCACAAGCATATTCGAAAATTGGCCTAATGTAAATAATATATAATTTTTCCAAATTTTTTCTAGTGAGCCTAAATTTTTATTTACGAAGTACATTTAAATGTCTAGATATACTTAAGAAATAATTCATGGGCGCCGGTGGTTTGTTGGAGATTTACATTTGGGTGGCCATTATTTTCGTTAATATTTTACCCAGAGCGTAGCGTAGCGGAGCGAGGGGTAAAATAAACGAAAATAATGGACACCCATATGTAAATCGACTACAAACCACCGGCGAACATGAATTATTTCGATTCTAATATGACATTTAATTATCTTGGCGGACCTATAGTGTACACGGCAAGGACAGCCATTGCATTCGATTTACTGACGTTTTTGTGCACAAAACATATTATGACGTCATCTGTTTCAGCGTAAAAACTGTTGTAAAGTCGCTCATATGTTATTGGAGATTTTCCTATGGCTGGTCGTCATGGTTTCCATTGTTCCCATATTAGAATTGATAATATATTTTCAACATGTACATTCCATTTTGCGTCACTGATAAATTTAATTCCCAAGTGCTTGTGGCTATTCATAATTTGCTATCCTTACCATTTAGAGTGAAATGAAGTTGAGGGGTTTCAGTATTCGAAAACAGTAATATTTCTTTTTTTTTCGGATTAAATGACATCAGCCATTTTTTGTCTCGCCCGCGACGAAAGTCGCGAAAGCGAGACATAGGCGTGCAAAGTATGACGGCGACGGCGACGGCG
>MJUU01026286.1:9538-31323 GCA_002080025.1 Modiolus philippinarum
GATCAATATAACTGTTCCTGTTTTCTTTGTAGTTACAGTAACCCCCCTCACCATAGTAACAGAGATCAATATAACTGTTCCTGTTTTCTTTGTAGTTACAGTAACCCCCCTCACCATAGTAACAGAGATCAATATAACTGTTCCTGTTCTGACAAAACATCATTTCCATCATACTCAGTGAAATGGAAACAAGGGAATCCATATCAAAGCTTTTACAACAACTATACTACGGAGAAAGTACCACTGACACCACGTCTGGACACTTCAAGAAACTTAGTGTCACAACAATCGACCAGAAATGTACGTTTTATAGAATCAAGTGAAATGAGTAAAAATATGCATGGTGGTCAAGGTTACACAGGAGAGGTCTATACTACTGGTGCAGCATCCATACACAGGGCACAGGAGAAAGAGGAGCTACAAAGGTTAAATCAAAGGTTTACAGATTATATAATGAAAGTAAGAAACCTGGCTCAACAAAGCCAAACACTTGATGCTGCGGCGTTTATGCAGACAACAAAAATTCTAGAGGAAGAATGCACCAAACTGAAAGCTTTGTATGAAAGAGAGTTAGAAAACATGAGGTAATGTGTTTCCACTACAGATGTAAATATTACATTGTATAACAATTATATAATTGCATTTCTTGCTGTTTCAACACCTGTACGATTGTCATTTGTACACACCACTTTGTTTAACCATTATTTTTTTTAAATCCCATATTTGTTCTTTGTCTTGTCTTGTCATAAAGCTAATGGAGAAATAATACTGCATTAATTTTGATTTTCTGCTACTCGGATTTATAAATACTTGAAATCAAAGTCCTATACTAGTATATTAAACTCGAATCTGGTTCCGTGAAAAGCTTTTGCCTTGGACAATTAGTCCTTTTATTTTTGCAGTTATTTTCACAGTTTTCATGTTTGACCTTAGGCACGGACCATTTGATTTTCGGGGGGTGGCTGGGATTTTCACCAGAGCCGGGAAATTTTTTTCGCACGCTTCGCGGGCCAGACTATTTTTCCCCATATACACAATGATAGAAAATTTTGTGGAGCTGGGCTTTTTTTTCTGATGGACAGGATCAGGGCCAGATTATTTTTTTCAACCCAGATGCTGGCCAGAGAATTTTTTTTGGCAAAAGTCNCCCCCCCCCCCCCCCCCCCCCCCGAAAATCAAATGGTCCGTGCCTTATTTGAAATGCTATATATCGAACCACGATACTTCATTTTTCCTGAGGTTTTTCATCAGAACTTTAAAAACATATAGCATCGATAACATAATTCTCGAAAAAAATCTTCTCAGACAGATACAATATTTGATTTTAAAAATGGTAGTAGAATACCGAAGGAGCGAAACATATGCAATTTTTTTCTTTTTAAAAATCAAAGTTCAGATCGAGACATAATAATAACGAGGAAGAAAGAAAACACGAGCTGGTAATGTCAAATCGGTGAAAATTTCCGTTCCTATTTGTGGAACCAACACGTCGTGTCTTTCCATGTTACTGCGGTGAAGCCGCCATAAAATTTTTATATGGACGGAGTAATAAATACTGAACACATTCTTGAGGTTGCACTTTCTGAGACGGTGCTTTTTGAGCGAATACAGGACAAGTTCTCCAAAAACCATGTAAAATTGTGATTATTTATTTGTGATGACACTATATTTTAACTGTTGATGTGCTACCGGACACTTCTGCAATGGAAGGGGATGTTTGGCTAGCCATAAAACCGGTTTAACCCAACATTTCATTGCGGTCGACAATTTTGCCGGTGGTTTCCACCCGATTTGTCTTTGTCTCATGGACTTCGGCTCACGACCACTCTGTTCGGTAATTTTGTTATTACACCCATTTAAAACATTTTAATCTTTAAAATTTCTTTTCACAGATTGCAATTAGAAAATGCTGGTAAAGAGAACACGAATTTCCAACAGCTTTGTATACGTTACCAACAAAGTGCCAAAGATCTAGAGGAAAGGTAACCTATCACAATCAAAATGCCAAAGATCTAGAGGAAAGGTAACTTATCACAAACAAAGTGCCACAGATCTAGAGGAAAGATAACTTATCACAAATTGCAAAAGTAGCTTAATACCATAAAAGAGTAATTTAAGATCTGATTTACTAATAACCTGATCCGGATAATTAATGAAAAACGAAATAAAAAGGTTATTACCAACAATGTGCCAAATAATAAAAAGATAACTTTTTGAGGAACGGTTAATAATGTTTACTAATCACAGGTCTGATAGAAAGGTAACTAATTACCAACAAAGTGCCAAAGATCTGTTAGAAGGGTAACTATCTGGAGTAGGTCTGATAGGAAGGTAACTATTAGCCATATAATCGTGAAGGATCTGGAGAAAGGTAACTAATGACAAATAAAGTGCCATAGATCTATTAGAAAGGCGATGGTCCAGAGTTTTGGAGGTAAGACAGAAAGGTAACCAATGACAAAAATAAAGTGCCATAGATCTATTAGAAAGGCGATGGCCCAAAGTTTTGGAGACAGAACGGTAACTAATTGCTATAATAGCTTTAAAGATTTGAAAGGAAGGTAATTCCTGACAAAGAAAGTGCAAAAGATCTGGAGGAAAGTTAACCTATCACAAGCAAAGGACCAAAGATCTGGAGGAAAGTTATCTAATCACAAAGTGCAAAAGATCTGGAGGAAAGTTAACTAATCACAATGTGCAAAAGATCTGGAGGAAAAGTAACTAATCAAAACCAAAAGGCCAAAGATCTGGAGGAAAGGTCACTAACCACAAAGTGCAAAAGATCTGGAGGAAAGTTAACTAATCACAAGCGAAGGGCCAAAGATCTGGAGGAAAGTTAACTAATCACAAGCAAAGGACCAAAGATCTAGAGGAAAAGTAACTAATCACAAAGTGCAAAAGATCTGGAGGAAAGGTAACTAATCACAAACAAAATGCCAAAGATCTGGAGGAAAGTTAACTAATCACAACAAAGTGCAAAAGATTTGGAGGAAAGTTATTTTTTCACAAACAAAGGGCCAAATGTGGAGGAACGTTAACTAATCACAAAGTGCAAAAGATCTGGAGGAAAGTTAACTCATCACAAGCAAGCGACCAAAGATCTGGAGGAAAGGTCACTAATCACAAAGTGCAAAAAATCTAGAGGAAAGGTAACTAATCACAAACAAAGTGCAAAAGATCCGGAGGAAAGTTAACTAATCACAACAAAGGGCAAAAGATCTGGAGGAAAGTTAACTAATCACAAGCAAAGTGCAAAAGATCTGGAGGAAAGGTAACTAATCACAAAGAAAGTGCCGAAGATCTGAAGGAAAGGTAACTAATCACAAAGGGCCAAAGATCTGGAGGAAAGGTTACTAATCACAAACAAAGTGCACAAGATCTGGAGGAAAGGTAACTAATCACAAGAAAAGGCCAAAGATCTGGAGGAAAGTTAACTAATCACAAATTGCAAAAGATCAGGGGGAAAGGTAACTAATCACAAGCAAAGTGTAAAAGATCTGGAGGCAAGGTAACCATAGATATAAATCTATAAGGTAACTAATCATAATAAAGATAAAAGGTCAACTAGTGCTATAAAAGCTTCAAAGATCTGAAAGTCCAAAGGGTATAAAGTAATAACCAAGAATGATTTATAGAGTAATGACCAACAAAATTACAAACAAAAATCTTCAGGAAGTGTGAAGTGTCTGTTAGAAAGGTAACTTATTACCAAAAAAGTGACAAAGGTCCGGAGGAATATAATATATGTCAAAAAAGTACAAAAGTCATTGGGGAAGGGTGAGTAATTATTAACAAAGTGCCAAAGATCTAAAGTAGCATAGCATGATGAAGAAAAGATAACTAATTACCAGCAATAATGAAAGGTAGCTAATTACCTACAAAATGCTAAAGATCCGAAGGAAAGGTAACGTGCTGAAGTAACGATTTATCAAAAATGATGAAAAATTAGTAATTACCAACAAAGTGCTAAAGATCTGAAGGAACGGTAACACAATGAAGATTCGGTAAAAAGATAACTTATTACCAACAATGATGAAATGTGAATAATTACCATCAAAGTGCCAAAGATCTGGAGGAAGGATTACTTACTTATTTCCAATAAAGTGCCAGAGATCTGAAGGAACGGTAACGTGCTGAAGTAACTAATTACCAACAATGATGAAAGGTAACAAATTACCTACAAAGTGCAAAAGATCTGGAGGAAGGATCACTTATTATCTCAAAATAATCCTTCATTTAAGCAATATTTACACCAGATCTATCCAAGTGAGCTTGAAATTAAAGACACAAGTGATACACCTAGTTCATCTTCGTACTTAGATCTTTTGTTGTATATTGACGAAGATGGACTTTTGAAATCTAAGCTATATGACAAGCGTGATGATTTTAATTTCCCCATTGTGAACTATCCCTTTCTTAGCAGCAATATACCTACTTCTCCAGCCTATGAAGTGTACATTTCACAGTTGATTTGTTACTGTCGAGCGTGTAGTTTGTACAGTGATTTTTGGAACAGAGCAAAAACTGCTTAGTCAGGAATTTGTTCAACCTATATTAATTTCATCCTCCAAGAAATTTTATGGCCGCCACCATAGCATCATTCACAGATATGACGTGTCGGTGTCCCAAATGAAAGTGGACATTTTCAGCTAGATTCACGTCTTCCCGGATTTGACTGCCGATTTTGACATTTTCCTAGATTGACTCTCTTACAGTGTTACGGTTGCTGTTAACAAAGCATGACATGCTTACCCTTCCGGAGCACCTGATGTCACTCTCAATTTCACTAGGGTTCACACTGTGAGTGCCTTAGTTTTGAACGGTATGATTTCTATTTCTGTGCTTTGTATCTGTCTAACGTCATTGTTGTGTCGCCTGCGTTCACGCAGTGGCGACATATAGGGATCATCATCAGTCGTCTTGCGTGCGTTATCCGTCGTCGTCGTCTGGCGTCGGCGTCACAAAAAATTTGTCACATTTTTCTCAGGAACTATATATCCCAGCCTTCTGCAATTTGGCATGAAGTATTAGTATGGTGACCTATACTGTGTAAGAAAGTTTTGGATCTCTCGCATGCCCACTTCCTGTTTGACGGAATATTTTTTGCGTCTTGAATATTTCTGTCACAATTTTTCTCAGGAACCACATATTCCAGCCTTCTGCAATTTGGCATGGAGTATCAGTATGGGAACCTATACCGTGTTACAGAGTTTGGGATCTCGCCCGTGCCAACTTCCTGTTTGACGGAACTTAGAATATTTTTTGCTTATCAAGGTCACAAAAAACTTCTGTCACAGTTTTCTTAGGAACCACATATCCCAGCCTTTTGAAATTTATCATGGAGTATCAGTATGGGGACCTATACCGTGTAATAAAGTTATGGATCTCTTTTATGCCCTTTTCCTGTTTCACGGAGTATTTTTTGTCATCACCTTTTTCTCAGGAACCACATATCCCAGCTTTCTGAAATTAAGTATGGAGTGTCAGTATGAGGACCTATACTATGTAAAATAGTTTTGGATCTCTCACATACTCACTTCCTGTTTGACGGAACTTTTTTTTTCGAGTCTTGAATTTCTGTCATGTTTTTCTCAGGAACCACATATTCATGCAATTTGGCATGCAGTATCAGTATGGGGACCTATACTGTGTAAGAGGGTCTAGGATTTCTTGCATGTACACTTTCTGTTTGACGGAACTTAAAATATCTTTTTGCGTTATTACGCAGGCGACACATGTCTTCCCTGGAAGACTTACTACTAAGTTTTCTGTGTCTAACGTCATTGCTTTCTGTGTCCTCGATTTGGCCATGTCTTTGAACTTCGATTTTTGGAAATTCCACTGCTTTGTTCCTTCGGTATTCTATTGCCGTTGTTTCCAATAAGGTGCCATAGATCTGAAGGAACGGTAAATTGCTGAAGTAACTTATTACCAACAATGATGAAAGGTAAGTAATTACCAAAAAGTCCCAAAGATCTGGAGGAAGGTTACTTATTTCCATAAAAGGTGAGATAACTTTTTTTTTTACTTAATTGTAATTTTTACAGAACAACGGCAGTAGAAAACCGAAGGAATAAAGCACAAGATACATAAATCAAAGTTCAGAGACGAGGCAAAAGCAATAACACCAGAAGACGAAAGACCAAAGACACTACTTGCCAACAAATACACAAACACTACAAATACAACACAAAAGAAACTAAAGCACTAACAGTGTGAACTCTCAAAAACAGAGTGACATCAGGTGCTCCGGAAGGGTAAGCATGTCTTGCTCTGCATACAGCACCCGTCAAACTGTCAGTGGGTCAATCCAGGGTAAAGTCAAAATCAGCAATGTCAAATCCGGGAAGACGTGAATCTAGCTGAAAATATCCGTTTTCATTTGTGACACCGACATTTCATATCTATCTATGATGTCGGGGTGACGGCCATAGAATTTCTGAAGGGACGAAAGTAACGACTGAGCATATCCCTGACTCAGCAGTTTTTGTGACAGCGCTTTTGCTCTTTCTACAAAGTTACTGTATGAATTACAAGCTCTACAGTAACGAATTAATTGTGAAATATACACTCCTTATGCTGGGGAGGTAGCTATATTGCTGTCGAGAAAGGGAAAGTTCACAATTGGGAAGTCAAAATTATCACGTTTGTCATATAACCTAGATTTCATTATTCGTCAATGTATATAAAAAAAGTATGAAGCAAAATTGGGTGTATCGGTTGTCTCTTTAATTTCATGTTCACTGGGGAAGATCCGATGTAAATATTCTTTAAATATTCGGTTATTCGTCTATATATCTGAAGCTGAAATTAAAAGTCTGAGCTAGTTGTTTTTGTTTGTGTTGTATCAGACCTTGTAAAATGTTGCTTCATACGAAATCAGAAAAAGGTCAGCTAAAAGTGGCGCACAGTTTGTTCCCATAGAAATCCCTATTGTTGAAAAACGCGGCCTCCACATTCAACAAAAATGTTGTCGATTAAAAATTCAAGCATCTTTATCACGTCATTTTCACTGTATTTCTTGTTTGACTCGGTATGGTTCTTAACAAAATGTGTTTTATCCTTTTTTATACCAAATAGGAATACTTGCGTTCTCTGTTTTCGGTACAGAAACATTGATGTATCAGATCGGAAATTACTGTTTTAAGTTTCTTATGTGGAAGGGTTGTATAAAGGGTAGAAAATCACATTTGAATCCAATTACAGTATGTGAGAATGTTTGAAGAGGGCTGTTCAAGGAGATCTTTGAAATTTTTAAGAATCCCCATCTGATTCACTCCGCTCGTAGAATGGGTTTTTTCGCAGTAGCTTTTTAGACCATCTCTAACTGCAGTCAATAAAATGGTGAGGAATTTGGATAGGGGTTTAGTGCATCTGGCAGATCCTGCAACGAATCTCTGTTTGTAAGGATTCTTGTGAAGCTTAGGCACCCTGTTAATGTAGGGGAGATAACTGTTATTTTCATCCACTTTGATACCGAAGGATGCTAACACAGAAGTGTAATTTGTGATTACTCGTCCCTAGATATTGTAGTTGGGTATAAGTAGGATTGCCGGATGAACTGTCAACACCCATCTCCTTAACAAGACAGTCTAAATAGTGTTTCTTACATACAAACACAATATTGTTAGAAGCTTTATCTGTAGGTATTATGACGTATTTTTCTCGGAGGTTTGTCAGTTTTAGCAACAAGAGCATCACCAAATATACTGCGTGTTCTAGTTTTTATAGATGTTTTCAATCGCCTGATATGATTAATAATTAATGACTTAATCTCAATTACAGAATTGAGATTACATGGTTGATCTAGTCGCGATTACATATGTTATCTTTTTTTCAGATGTCTGCTGGAGACTGATAAAAACAGAAATTTTATTGATCAAATAAATAGTCTTCAGCAAAAAGTAACTGGGTTAGAACAAGAATTGGTGAAGGCTCGAATGACAACAATACCGAAGGAGGATATACCAAGATTGAAGAGAGATCTGGAGAATCTTTCAAGAGAAAATGAAAGTTTAAAATCAAGGTGTGTACATGTTAATTACATTTAAAAAAACCCATACTTACACAAGGAGATCTGGAAAGTGTTTGCACTTCACTTAAAACATATTTTTGACAAAGTTTTTCTTTATATATTAACGACAATGTAAATTTATTTAATAACTCTATTTAAGGCCAAATGCATGTATAAATATCTCAAAACGCAAACACAACTTGAGGTGTTCAAATAAAGGATATGGGCCATGCATCAGTTTATTTGTAGTTCATGGGATGGATAAATATGAAGTGATCTAGCCCTATAACAAGTACCGAAATATAGGCATAAAGTGACTAGCCCTATTACCAGGACAAAAATATAGGCATTAAGTGGTTAGCCCCATTACCAGGACAGAAATATAGACATAAAGTGATAAGCCCCTATAACAAGTACAGAAATAAAGTGGTTGGCCCTATTACCAATACAGAAATATAGTCATAACGTGAAAAGCCCTATATCCAGGTCAGAAATATAGACATAAGGTGGTTAGCCCCTATTACCAGTACCGAAATATAGACATAAAGTAATAAGCCTTATTACCAGGTCTGAAATATAGACATAAAGTGATTAGCCCAATTACCAGGACAGAGATATAGACAAAAAATGATAAGCCCAATTACCAGGACAGAGATATAGGCATTAAGTGATTAGCCCTATTACTGGGACAAAAATATAGACAAAAAATGATTACCCCTTTTACCAGGACAGAAATATAGGCATGAAGCGATTAGCCCATTACCAGGACAGAAATATAGACATGAATGGATTAGCCCTATTACCAGGACAGAAAAATAGACATGAAGTGATTAGCCCTTTTACCAGGACAGAAATATAGCCATGAAGTGATTAGCCCCTATTACCGGGACAGAAATATAGACATAAAGTGATTAGTCCTATTACCTGGACAGAAATATAGACATAAAATGATTAGCTCTATCACCAGGACAAAATTATAATCATAAAGTGATTAGCTCTATCACTGGGACAGGAATATAGGCATGAAGTGATTAGCCCTTTTACCAGGACAGAAATATAGGCATGAAGTGATTAGCTCTATTACTTGGACATAAATATAGTCAAAAGTGATTAGCCCTATTACCGGGAGACGAATGTAGGCATAAAGTGAATAGCCCTTTTACCTGGACAGAAAAATAGTCATGAAGTGATTAGCCCCTTTACCAGGACAGATATATAGACATGAAGTGATTAGCCCTATAACCTGGACAGCAAAATAGAAATGAAATGGTGAGCCCTATCACCAGGACAGAAATATAGGCAAACATGGATAAGCTATATTACCAGGACAGAAATATAGGCATAAAGTGATGAGCCCTATTACCAGGACAGAAATATAGATATATAGGGAATAATACATGGCAAAATCCGTATCACATGTGGTATCATCCCGAGTTACCGAGTTTTGCCATGTATTATACAGTTTATCATATATTTAAACAGAGGACTACTTAATCCCAAAAATACTGTCAAAAATTGGCAAGAGAAAATGCACTTTCAAAATGGACGGAAAGGACTGGAGGTGGTTGAAATAAAATCTACCATGTAAAGAAAAAAAGGTTTGCTAGATTTTTTTAACTGATCCTCACAAATAAACATCCCCAAACAAATTTTTGTTACTCTCCGAAAGTTTTTTTACCCCCCAAAATTTTTTTACCCCCCCAAAATTTGTTTACCCCCAATTTTTTTTATCCCCTCAATTTTTTTTAAACAGTCAAATTGAATTTATTTTTTTTTTTTGAAAAAGGGTATGATACAGGGCTAGCCATGCGATAAAGGGTGTGTGATAAAGGGTAAGCCATGCGATAAAGGGTATGACGTCATAGTGTGAATACAGAATGAACTCCATGCACTGTATCACATATTCAAAACGTCTGTATTTATTACTAAACATATGATAAAAAGTGATTAACCAAATTACCAGGACAGAAATATAGACATAAAATGATTAGACAGAAATGTAGGCATGAAGTGAATAGCCCTTTTACCAGTACAGAAATATAAGCATAAAGTTATTAGCCCTATTACTGGGACAAAAATATAGACAAAAAGTGATTAGCCCTTTTACCTGGACAGAAAAATAGACATGAAGTGAATTGCCCCATTACCAGGACAGAAATATAGACATGAAGTGATTTGCCCCATTACCAGGACAGAAATATAGACATAAAGTGTTGAGCCCTATTACCAGGACAGAAATATAGACATAAAGTGATAAGTCGTATTACCAGGACAGAAATACCGGCATAAAGTGATATGCCCTATTACCAGGACAGAAATGTAGACATAAAGTGATAAGCCCTATTACCAGGACAAAAATATAGACATGAATTGATAAGCCCTATTACCAGGACAGAAATATAGACATGAATTGATAAGCCCTATTACCAGGACAGAAATATAGAAGTGATAAGCCCTATTACCAGGACAAAAATATAGACATGAAGTGATTAGCCCCATTACCAGGACAGAAATACAGGCATAAAGTGATAAGCCCTATTACCAGGACAGAAATATAGAAGTGATAAGCCCTATTACCAGGACAAAAATATAGACATGAAGTGATTAGCCCCATTACCAGGACAGAAATACAGGCATAAAGTGATAAGCCCTATTACTAGGACAGAAAAAAATAGACATGATTAACTCCCTCCATCGTAGTTTTGTCCTTAGCCATATTTGATATTACTGATTATTCGGATTTCGTTTGGGTTTATGCATTTAAAACATTTTTTGAAATTATATAGATTTCCTTTGTTTGGGTTCTAGTGCTGCTGATGAGGAATTAATTTCCGAAATGGCCATACAGCTCATTAAAATTATTGCAGTTGGAGTTAACATATGTGTTATGGTCTCATGTTCATTTACTCCATATCCTTTCGTAAAATATGAAGTGATAAGCTCAATACCACGACAGAAATATAAGCATAAAGTGATGAGCTCTATTACCAGGACAGAAATGTAGGCATAAACTGATAAGCTCTATTACTGGGACAGAAATATAGACATGTATGCTCTCTATATTTTTCAGTTATGGTGTACTTGTGCGTGAGAGAATTTCTTATATGGAAATGCTATTCATACTTTCAAATTTTGGCATTTATTTTGTAATTTCAAAATGTAATTCTGACCACCTGTTTTAAGTGCCCACATCTCACTATTTTATAACGCCAAGTTTTCTTACATTCGACTTGATGAGTGCCCTGTGTTTGTCTATATGTTGTAATCGTCCACTAGCTTAAGACACTAGTGCTTTTGTCGGGCAAAGGATGACAGTGATTGTAAGAGCACTTTGCCAGTTTAATTGATGTTTGTTGACAATCCCGCACCCATGACCAATGAAGACATGGATGTAGCGTTGCTCGACAATTAGCAAAGAATTCCGCTTAAACCGGTGCTAGGGGCCGTCTTGAACTTACTATGAGGTATGAGCAAAGCTCATTGTTGAAGGCCTCATGGTGACTTCAAGATGAAGAACAACAATAAAAGCGTTGCTCCTTTGCTTGTTTTTTACCATGTATTTGTAGAGACTTTGTCTCATGTGCATTTACTCCATATCCTTTTATTCACCATCAAGTGATATGTCCTACTGCCAGGGGGGATTATAGGCATGAAGTGATTAGCCCCATTACCAGGACAGAAATGTAGACATAAAGTGATATGCCCTATTGCCAGGACAGAAATATAGACATAAAGTGATATGCCCTATTGCCAGGACAGGAATATAGACATAAAGTGATATGCCCTATTGCCAGGACAGAAATATAGACATAAAGTGATATGCCCTTTTGCCAGGACAGAAATATAGACATAAAATGATATGCCCTATTGCCAGGACAGAAATATAGACATAAAGTGATATGCCCTATTACCAGGACAGAAATATAGACATAAAGTGGTATGCCCTATTGCCAGGACAGAAATATAGACATAAAGTGGTATGCCCTATTGCCAGGACAGAAATATAGACATAAAGTGATATGCCCTATTACCAGGACAGAAATATAGACATAAATTGGTATGCCCTATTGCCAGGACAGAATTATAGGTTGATTGATTGATTGAATATTGTTTAACGTCTACTCAGCAATATTTCAGCTATATCAAGACGAGAACAAGTTTGTTAATAAATAATCACTTTGGGGTATGGAAAGGGCCATGGGACGGGAAATTCTGACTGCCACTGGAAAAGTAGGGTGAAATCGTCAAGGGCGGGGAATTTAGCCTTGTAGCCGATCACCTACGGACCACCACAAAAGAGCTTGCTACAAGGGTTCTTTAAAGTGCAGGAAGCGTGGCGTTTTTTCCAACATGTGGACCTGAGTTTACATCCCATCCGAAAGATTGGTTGTGTATTTATCAATCCCGCACAACCACGGAATGGGTCCTATTTCTATATCCCGGGACCCTCGGGGTCAGCCTCCGTTTAGGAGGGGTCACACCCCGCAAGCCGGAGTTTCTATATCCCGGGGTTCCCTCGGGGTCCTCTGTTATTAAGACTCATACTCCAAGCTCAGAGGATGCTGTGGGCCTATTCATAAGCCGGGACCGCGCACGGCGGCAGAATTATAGGAGTGAAGTAATAAGCCCTATTACTAGATACGAAATGTAGACATAAAGTGTTTAGCCCCATTACCAGAGCAGAAATATATATTTATTTTTGATGTACAGATGACATTCTCAATGACAGTTTCTTCATAGTTACATTGGTATGATTTGTAGCTGAGTTTTAAGGTAAAAATATTTTTGACGCTCATATGATACAATCAAGATACAATTGAAGAATGCACTACGTCAAATCCACGATTGCGCCTTCAAACTCTAATTTGACAAATCTACCACCTTCAGCACTAAATCCAATAGTCAGACTCATTCGGTTAAAAATATCTTAAATATGCCACTCTTTGCAAAAATCTAAGTAGGCAACAGCATCATTTTTTATCAGAAGCAATCGTGGATTTTCAAAAATTCAAAAGTGCGACGTCAGGAAATGTGCCACACGTCCTCGCCTCGTCCAGGAAAACACAGTTCAGATGTCAATGGTAGGACATTTACCATCCCAATCCCCATTGAAATCTCTTGAAAAACATCCAGCCTGGTATATTTGATTACCTGAAGTAAACCAGGCTGTGGAGTTCAGTACGTTGGAGAGACTGGTCGTCCATTACAACGACGTACCCAGGAGCATTTGTATCGTAATCGTTTCCCCCAAAAGTTTAGATCCTATACATACTAACACTGTTCAATCTATAATCATGATAAATAGGGAATATGCCGCGGTCAAGGAAGTGGCAAAACTTGTATTGTAATGAAGTCAAGACTAACACCCCAAGCTTACACAATGTGTTAGATTCATCGATGTGAAATGTCTACATTGTAGATATATCAGACGTGAAAACCTGACAAATGTATACAGTGTTGTCTTTGCACGACAGCGAGTCAATAATAGGTAGAGAGCTTGGGGTGAAAATCTTAACTTCGGTAAACTGAAAGTTTTGCCACTTGCTTGACCGCAGCAATAATACATGGCAAAATCCGTAACACATGCCGTATCATCCCNCGAGGGATGATACGGCATGTGATACGGATTTTGCCATGTATTATACAGTTTATCATATATTTAAACAGAGGACTACTTAATCCCAAAAGTACTGTAAAAAATGAAATCCGTAAGAGAAAATGCAAGTACTTTTGTGAAAAAAAAAACAATTTCAAAATGGGTGGAAGCACTGGAAGTTTGATATAAAATCTAACATGTAAAGGAAAAAGGTTTGCTAAGATTTGCTTAAATTGACACAAAAATTCACGCCAAACAAACTTTTGTTACCCCCCAAAAAAATTTTTTTCACCCTCCAAAAATTATTTTACCCCAATTTTTTTACCCCCATTTTCATTTTAAAAATTAAGTCGAATTAAAAAATTTGTTTTGGGGAAAAAGGGTATGATACAGGTCTAGCCATGCGATAAAGGGTGTGTGATAAAGGGTAAGCCATGCGATAAAGGGTATGAAGTCATAGTGTGAATACGGAATGAAAGTCATGCACTGTATCACATATTCAAAACGTCTGTATTCATTACTTAACATATGATAAAAAAATATATCAAAATTCAACAATTCGAAATTGTACAAAATCTCCTAATACTGGGACAAAAATATAAACAAAAAGTGATTAGCCATATTATCAATCAAAGAGAGAATTTCTAAGACCAAGAAGAGAATGCGAACTGTCTTGGATAAAAAAAAACCCAGCTTATCCACTATAGGGTTAAATGACAACATCATGGGTCAGGGAAACATTTCTCAGTGCGCTTCTATTGATATCATGGGAATTTCTTCTCCGAAATTACGCCATCGCAGGTCACATGGTCGAAGAGTGAATTATAATGACGTTACGCATGATGTTGCGTCTACGTTGATTATTATATTTTTTTTTTGATAAATGCAAGTAACGTCGACGTCAGAAATCAATTACTCTTGAATTATAATTATGATAAAACCTTTGTTTCAGTCTTTTTGTTGTATTTGACAATAGAATATTAGCAATGATCTAACCTATGGACATGGCCAAATAAAGAAAAACGAGGACATTTCACAATAGTGTAAATTTTGTAGGCTGTCCTTTTGCTTAAAAATTTCATTATAAAATTTGGTGTTTCAATGTACGTGGAATCTGTTTTCAAATACTGCATGCATAGGTTAAACTCCGGTACCGACAGACGGTTTTTCGCAAGTTTGACAATTCGCGCATAAATTCATATACCAATATTAGCATTATTTTTTTTTTCAAAAAGTTGTTTTTCGTATAAAAATATATTCCATGTTGATGAGTAAGAGTAAACACAATATATTTTTTTCATTCGTATGGGGTATTTGAATGGAACAGGGTATAGTATGTTTATTTTTTGATATATTAAAATGCATTTGACTTCAATACTGTCTAAAATATCCTGGTGTTGACTGTCAGAAATGGTAATAGTCATATTTCCTTATATGTCATTAAATAAAAATCTGACGGCGATGGTGTAAACTATTGCAGTTTTGTATTTGACAATTCGATATTGGAATGGTCGGTCAGCTTTCTTTTCGTAGTAAATCCCTTAACAACACTGGGTCCTACTGGTTCCTTTATGTACATTTAAGACCACAAATTATTTCTAGAACTTGAAAAAAATACTCATATTCTGTGCCGTCAGCTATCAAATCAACAACATCATCCTTTAAAAGTAAATTTGACATAGAAATCTCCTATTCTAATTCTGCACATGGCACGCGAAATTAACCAAAACTAACGGGTAAACTAAGATTATCACCGGAAAACCTGGTTTACCGGGTCGGTAATCCTGTGTTAGCATAGAAAACCCCAATAACCGAACGGTAATTTGGTTTGCCAAAATTAAGTACATGTTAATCTCCGCTTCCTATGAGTTTTTATTTCTAAACACTTTACCGGTCCGTAAAGTAGGTTTTCAGTGCTAATTTAACCAAGACCTCGGAAAACCAGGTTTTTCGATCGGTTATCCTTGTTTACCTACAAACAACTTCCATCAGTTTTCCAAATTAAATCGACATGTTAATCTCCGCTTCTTGAGTTTTTATTGCTAAACCTACTGTACCGGTCGGTTTTACGGAAATAAACAAAACTAGGAGAACCAGATTTATCGATCGGTAATCCTGGTACCGACAGAAACCTCAGTTAACGGATAAATTATATGATTGGCTAAAACCACTCAGTAATGGGAAATTTTGTCGGTAAACCAGGATTACCGTACCGGTAGATAAACCTGCTTTACCGAAGTTTGTGTTAATTCGGCGCTATCAAACCTACCTTACGACTCGGTAATGTGAACACACAAGAAGCGAAGGTAAACATTTATTCAATTTTGGAAACCCCGATTATCGTTCGGTTATTGGGGTATTCTTTGCAAAACCATGATTACCGACCAGGTGAACCTGGTTTTCCAGCGATAATCCTGGTATACCTAAGTTTTTGTCAATTTTGCGTGCCATTTCTGCATCATTCTCAATGTCAATACCGGCTTCCTTAGCAATAAACATTTTACCTTGAAACGAGAACCTAGAAATGGTAGATTGTCACACGAGGTACATGCACTGTCACAGTGTAGACAATATTGCCACATTCGTAGCATGACAGTTCTGATATTGTTTAAAAAATAGGGGAAGCTGAAGATGCAGAAATAGAATGCATCTTGCGGTTCTCGGGAATTTGTTTGAATTCCGTAGGGTGCGATCGTCTTAGAAGAAACTCGGTATGACAAAACACACTGCATTTATATAGCCCATGTATAATTTGGGTCTTCATTTCTGAAAGGAAAATCGTTTAAGATATCTAAATAATTCATACGGAAATGTTTATTTTATTGAATCTTGGTTTGGGATCGTTTCCTTTTTCCTTTTCAAATTTCATTAAAGTAGTACCATTTATGTTCTTTTACACCTTATTGTCTTTTGTGTAAGGTGCTTTTTCAAGTTAGGAAAACTTAAGCGTTATATGGTAAAAATTGCCGTTGTGGACATTTTCGCTGGACAAACAATTTTCGGCCTAACTTTTTCTGTTGTGAACCGAATAAAAAACAACAAAAACATGATAATCTACGCGAAAAACGTATGTCTAAAATGGTTTTATAATTTTGTTTTCACAAACGATGCAAAAACTATATAATCTTAAATTAAACACGCAACGTCGAAATCGCGGAAAAATCGACGTTGGACATTTTCATAGGACAAACAAAAAACGCTGTAAAATTTTAAAACCCTGTTGTTTCATAAAACCGATACAATATGGTAAAATTCGCGAAAAATGTATTTTTATATATTAATTTTGTTTCTGACTGATTAGCTATTCATATATCTTTTAACCTTTAGATTTGTCATCAGCTCAGGAAAGATCAAACGTGACATGATTTTACATTGTGGTATTTTGTCTTGTTATCTCTCAATTTGCTTCCGATATCGAAATGATGTTTACCGCATCACTATGACATCATATGGACTCATGATGCAAAATTTCGCAAAAATCTGTCGAAGATTTCTATTATGTTATCACGTATGCTTGATTATATTTATTGATTGATGTTACACGTGACAAGTATAATGTGAACGTATACCTAACTTTAACAACTTGGGTTTAATATTTTAATCCTTACAAAACATATTTTTATGATTGGTATTGATTTTTTATATGTACAAGACTACATCCATATAAACATTATTCGTTCAATATATACTTCCGTCGAGTTTATTTACGAAAATTTATGAAATTTCTTTGAAAACGCAACATCGTGCGTAACGTCAATATCAAAAGCAAAAAACCTCGTAAATATAAAAGATCTATACTAGTATACTGTTTTCACATACAATGGCCGACACGGCTTGTTTGACTAAACTTTGTTCAATTCCTGTAACACAACTTTATGAAATCTCTTTGGAGTGATACTATGTCTGTTAAAAGTCCGCTCAATGAATGTTCTAAAATTATTGATGCTTTCTGCTTCCATCGACTTTGTCCAAGAATCGACAAACCCGATGCGGACGTAAAACAGTTTTTGAAAATTAAATACATTAATAAAGGAATTGACCTTATTGATATTGCAGGTATTTTTCGGAACCCAGATATTCAAAACTTGTACCCGTCCATTTTAACAACCAGGACATGCCTGTCATTTCCTTTTCATATAAAAACCTACTAGAAACATTTTTTTCAATTACTCTTCAACTACATGTGATGCTGATTTCGTGAAAGCTGAGATTGTCCAACGTCGCCATATCGCTATGACCCCTGCGGTCATATATTAACGGGGAATCTTAACATCATTGAAGATAAAGACGTTCGACATATTGAGTCACCTACTAAGCTGTCTGTAAATGAATCAAATCAAAATTGGAAGGATCTTGGAAAATTATGTGTTTGTACCTGTTGACAAGGCTTACAACAACGTTGCTATCGTGTGAAAGAAATACTATATCGATGTCCAACAAAACGAACTGGACAATCCTATACAATTATGGTCTTTTGTAGAGGTTGATATGAGTTTTAATAGACATAAAAATTGATATTGACCGACGCTGGAGGCGGAGGTTAATATCAGAATTTTTAGGTCTATTAAAACTCATATCGACCGATACAAAAGACCCATAATTGTTTTATTACATAATAATCAGCTTACTTTGTAATTGTAAGGTTTTCAACAATTTCCTTTCTGCCGGATAACCGATATCTTGAAAAATTGTCAACGGTAGTGGTACATTTGTATTTCCTTTTCGGTGTGCTTTCCGATCTCATCATACAAAGATGAATGCATCAGGCAGCCATCAGGAGCCATTATTTTATGTTCATGACATTTTTCATTGATTTTATATAACATGTAATGAAATTCACTCGATTCTACAACATATGTACTCGTCTTTTTTCAAACTTTTTTTTCATGACATATTATCATGAGAATTTGAAATTGCGTCCTTAAAGTCTGTTAGGAAAATAATTCTCTTATCCGGCGTGACATCACAAAGCTCGATCCATGATTACAGATATAATCTATGTAAAAAATCGATATTTTAAATTGCAATATATTCGGTGTTATAATAACTATGATCTTGAATTTCGGATATAATGTTTATATTGATGTTCCAAATGCATATTCCGAGTTTCATTTTAATATCTTGAAAAATGAGTGAAAAATCAAAGTTGAAGTTACTTAGATATATAACGAAATGTGGACCTTTTCACCGCCTCCACAGGTAAATTTCCCGGATGTCCGGATAAGAGAATAAATGAACAACACCCACCTTGTGTTACTACGACTCAGTCTGATTCCTGGCCTGTGTTAACTAAAGAAGCTCTAAAAATTGATGTGAAAATTGCAGAACTGCTAAAACGCATACCCCGATTGTGTATCGCATTATCTTAATTTCGATCACCTTCCGGGTATTTGTAAATAGCTGTCTACTTGTTCCCAAAATGATTCTAATGTGAACACAGAACAACAAACGTCTGCTGCTAGCCCAACGCCATTTTGTCACTTTTGTTATGTTGGGCTTCCCGAACATACTTATAATAAAGCCTTCCTGGTTGGCCGAAAATATCGTGACTCATTGTAAATCTTTTTTTCATTGGCTATTTAAATAGATTCTCAAAATAGATTTCGCGAGTCAATATCGTTTTTAAGCAGACCTGAGAAATGAAAGTGAAAGTGAAAGCGAGTCAATTCGATTTTTAATTGACTATCATGTGACAGGTTTTCATCCAATAGATTAACACTATTATAATCATTATGTAATAAAAAAAGTTTTCAGACGTACCACTTTGGACAAAAAACGTTAACAAAACACAATTATAAGGATACAGATATGCTTAAAGTTCCACCTAACGATAACACCTTGCCTACCATATACTGTGTTCATAAGCTTCACAAAATTCCCGTCAAACATCGTTTTATCTCGGCATTTGGTAAGTGTTCTACTACTTATTTATTCATCCAAAACTAGTTCATTTACTTGTGTAAAGGAGTTGGTTATTAAATACTGTGAAAAAAACTTATCAAAACTCTGGTGTAAATTACTACTGAAGTGTGAAAAATGTATTGAAGTTTTAGATAAACGTCAATCAATTCAAAAACCAGTCTCATCCATTGACAGTTATGATTTTTCCACGCATATACAACCCTTCCACATAATTTGATTATGGTCTTTTAAATTTTCTGGTCTGCAGTTCATTTGTTCAACAAAAAAGTAAGGATTCTTCTCTAATATTACATACAATAACCATTGTTCGTGGGCATGTGATGATATGATTAATGCATTCAATCTTTTGCTGGACAACATTTTTCGTTTTGGCAACACTATTTATAAACAGATCATAAATTTGTAAATTTGTTGCAAACTTAGGAGTATCTCCCTCATGCAAAGCTCTGTTCATAGATGATTTTGGCTTTATATTTAGATCATATTGATTATTTGTTCTCGATCAGTTTTTAAACATCTTTGAATTTATGGTCTTCCAAACGTTTAGATTTTATCTGCACTGAAGAGACATTAGTTGTCGAAATGCGCATATGCAGAGTTTAAATTCACAGTAGTTTCGGTATTTAGTTATTTCTAACCACTGGGTCGATGCCACTGCTAGTGGACTGTTAGCCCCCGAGGGTATTCACCAGCCCAGTAGTCAGTACTTCGGTGCTGACCCGAAAGCCAATTCTATTTTGAACCTTACAATATCTAAATTTTTGTAAATTTGTTGAAAACTAAGGAGCATCTCCCTCATGCAAAGCCCTTTCCTAAGATGATTTTGGCTTTATATTTATGGAAAGCCAAAGGGGTCAAAATTCTTTATGCTGAATTCTTCTTTCTTAGTTCTATATTCTACATTCTACTTTCTATATTCTAACTTATTACTTCTATTTTCTAGATTCTTACTTCTGTATTCAATTCTGAGTTCGAAATTCGAAATTAAACATCCTTTCTTGTAAATTTATAATTCTTATTTCTAAATTTGTCATCCTACATTTTGATTTCTTCATTTTGAATTTATATTTCTTAATTCAAAAATCTTGTTTTGCCATTTTAAATGAGGCCTGTTTAGGGGGGTCCCAATATCCCATATCCCAGTAAGTCTGGACAAAAATATCCCTTTGAAAATTAAAGATATCCCATTAATTGTTGAAATATCCCGTTTTTCATAGTCAAAATATCCCATATCCCAGTACTTTTTGTCTCAAATATCCCATATCCCATTAAACAAAAGTGGTAAATATCCCGTATCCCAATATACCCTAAACAAGCCTCTTAAATGCTATTTTCTCAAACACTTATTCCGAATTCATTGTTTTATATCTTAATTTTCATATTCTTCATTTGTTAGAATTATTATAAAAATACAAAATAAAAAGTAAGAAGTTAGAAAGATGAATATAGAATAAAGAAGTTAGGATGATCTGAAAAAAGAAACAAGAATTTCGAAGTAAGCATAATACACGAACTATTAGAAAAAAAAATTAGTCACCTAGACGCTTTAAGAGTGATTGACGTGGTGGGGTTCTATTTTGGGGTTAGAGAATAATGTAACAGTGTTTTTATTCCACCACAAACATTTATTCCGGAATACATAACTGCCATTTATTTAATCCATAACCATGTGCAAGATACTGGGAATAATATCAGTAGTATATGGGCACAGTTCAGGTCGTATTTGTGGAGGTGGAGCGAGGTGGAGCCTGGTGGAGCCGGAACTGACGTCACCGGAAGTGACGTAGACCGGAAATGACGTGACGAAAGTCACGTGACCGGAAGCGGAAGTCACGTGACCGGTGTATAACATGTTTAGGTTGCGCATGCGCAACCGGAAGTGGCCCTTTTTGAAGCCCTACAAGGGCCTTTTGACCGGAAATGACGTGTTGGAACAACACGTGACCCTGCAAGGGTCACGGTTGACCTTAGTCCATGACGCGTGCGCGACCGGAAGTGGGCGTAGCCCCATGTGTGCATACCGGAAGTGGGCGTGTATCTACTGTAAGTAGCCATATTGACCGGAAATGACGTGTTGAAAGAGTGTAAGACCCCGCAGGGGTGTGGTGTCACCTTATTATATGACGCATGCGCGACCGGAAGTGGGCGTAGCTCCAGGTATACACCGGAAGTGGTCTTAATTGAAGCCCTATTCGGCCATATTTTCCGGAAGTCGGTATGTTCCCTAGTCGGAACGACTCGGGCATGGTCTTT
>MJUU01026290.1:12772-52434 GCA_002080025.1 Modiolus philippinarum
CATTTTTCTCAGCAACTACACATGACAGCCACTTAATATTTGGAATGGGGCATCAGTATGGGGTTCTATACTGCGCCTCCCCTTTTCGGCTATATCGTATTACCACTTCCTGTTAACCGACTGTGTTTTTTTTACTTTCGTTTTCCGAATTGTGACTTTTTCGTTGCATTTTTCTAAGGAACTGCACACGACAGCTACTTCATATTTGGTATGGAGCTTCTTTGAAGGGTTCTATACTGCATCTCCCTTTTTCAGCCATATTGCTGTACTACTTACTGTTTTTATGACTTTATGATTTTTTTTACTTTCATTTTCCAGGGTGAACAGCTGTTAAGTTTTTTGTCACTTTTCTCGGCAACCAAACGCTTGTATTGTGTCCACACTCTTAATGTGTCCACACCTGTATTGTGTCCACACACACTTAATTTTGCACTTACTTATTGATTCAGGGTTCAGTGAGCGGGGGTATAACTGGCTGCCATTCGGCGACAGCTCTTGTTTATTTTTTATTTCAAAAAGTGTAACAGATAGAGAGGTCAAGTGTAAATTGCAAAAATGTTCAGCATATCAAGATCTTAACCCACCCTGAAATTTTGAAGAAAATCCATAAACCCTTGTAGGAGTTATTGCCCCTTTTTCACTGAATTTTTTAAAATTTTTGTATTTTTCATCTTTTATTTCCAAAACTATAGAAGATGAAGGTTAAGTGTAACTTGATGAAATGTTTGCCATGCTGTGGCAACTTCAAAACTGATGTTGAGAATTGTTCCTTGACCGCCATTTTCAAAATGGCCGCCGAAAAAGGCGTTAAAATTCAACATTGTCCGATTTCAATGAAATTTGGTTTACAAATAGATGTTGATGTTTCAACTTCAAAACCTGTGTTGAAAATTTTCCTTCACCGCCATTTTCAAAATGGCAGCCAAAAAAAGCGGGAAAAATTCAACATTTTCCCATTTCACTGAAATTTGGTTTCCAAATAGATATTGATGTTGCGACTTCAAAACCGGTGTTGAAAATTGTTCGTCAACTGCCATTTTCAAAATGGCCTTCAACATTGTCCAATTTCAATGACATTTGGTTTCCAATAGGTCTTGATGTCGCAAATTCAAAACTGATGTTGAAAATTGTTTGTTGACCGCCATTTTTAAAATGGCTGCCAAAAAGGCAGGAAAATTCAACATTGTCCTACTTCAATGAAATTTGATTTCCAAATAGATATTGATGTTGCCACTTCAAAACCGATGTTGAAAATTGTTTGTTGACTGTCATTTACAAAATGACGCCTCGATTTCAAAACTGGTGTCGAAAGTGGTCGTTAGCCAGAACGTTTTTTGTCAAAAAAGCCCAACAAAGAAATATAATAAAACATGATCAGACTTTAAAAACAGTTCAAGATATTGAGGGAGTTTGAGCTATGAAAGTTTGAGAAACTGAAGATCAACTGTATAACTTACAATGTTACCTTGATTGTTGCAACAGCCAGGTGAGCGATACAGGCTCCTGGGAGCCTCTGGTTATTCTTATTATCCCCCCGCTTTGAAAAAGCGGCAGGTATATAGTGATGGGGGTGTCCGTCCGTCAATCCGTCTGTCTGTCCGTTCGTCCGTCCGTCCGTCACACATTTTGTGTTACAGTTTTCTCAGCTTGTATATGTTGGAATGATTTCATATTTGGTCAAAAGCTTGATTATGATGAGTTGTAACGTGTAAGCTCAGTTTGGGTCTGTCATGTTGCAATTTTTTGTTTGCCGATCTGTTGAAGTTTAATTAAAACACACTATGGATGAGAAATATTGGTCACAGTTTTCTCAGCATGTATATGTTGGAATTATTTCAAATTTGGTCAAAAGCTTGATTATGATGAGTTGTAACGACAGTGTAAGCTATTTTCAGGTCTGTCGTGTTGCTACTTCCTGTTTTCCGATATGCTGAAGTTTTACTATAACAGACTATGAATGAGAAATTTTCGCCGCAGTTTTCTCAGCTTGTATACGTTGGAATGGTTTCATATTTGGTCTGAAGCTTGATGATAATGATTTGTAACATATAAGCTATTTTGAAGTCTGCTGTATTACCACTTCCTGTTTGCCAATATGTTGAAGTTTTACTATATCCCTTTATATATGAGAATTTTTCGTCACAGTTTATTTGGCTTCTATAGGTGGGAATGATTTCAAATGTGGACTGGAGCTTTATTATAATGAGTTGTAATGTGTAAGCCATTTACAGTTCTGTTGTGCATGCACTTTCTGTTTGCTGATTCTCTGATGTTTAACTATTACTAAACTAATGCTGTATTACCACTGTCTGTTTTCTTGGCTTGTATTGTGTGTGGGGCGATTTCAGATTTGGTCTGGAAAACTGTTTAAAGAATTGTATTACACTTTGGAAGCGGGGGTATTCATTTGTGGCCCAGCAGACCACAGTACTTCTAGTTATTTATTACCACTGGGCCGATGCCTCTGCTGATGGACTGTTAGTCCCGGAGGGTCTTCACCAACCCAGTAGCCAGTACTTCCATGCTGGACTGAAAAACCAAAAATATTTGGAAACTTGCAATATCTAAATTCAACAAAATTTTGTTCAAAACTAAGGAGTATCTCTCTCCTGCATAGCTCTGTCTTTGGTTGATTTTGGCTTTTCTATTTAGAACCTATTGGTAGTTTGTTTTCTTTCAGGTTTAACACATTTTTGGTATATGGGTTTCAAATGTTTTGAATTGATCTGCACTGAAGAGACATAAGTTGCTGAAATGGGCATATGCAGAACTTAAATTTGCAGTAACTTCGGTATTTTATGATTTGGTAAAGAATATTTGACCTTTTGACCATAGCATGATACCTTTTTATGCCCCTGTGAAGATAAGTCGGGCGGCTTATTGTTTTACCCTTGTCTGTCCGTCCGTCTGTCTGCTGGGGGTACATAGTTTGTGCAGGCTGTTTTTATTTTACAGATCATTTGGGCATGCACTGTAGATGTGCCTTTTGGTATTGATTTTAATATCGATCCATTTTTGCGAAAAATATACTTTGAGGAACAGTTTGTCCGGGCTGTTTCTCCTACAGTTTTTATGGTAAGAAGTTTTTATTTCACAGATCATTTAGGCATATATTGTAGATGTGCTTTTTTGTATTTATTTTGATATTGGTCCATTTTTCTGAAAAATATATGTTGTTGAACTTAGTCATTGTTTTAATGAATTTGACATAGAGGGTACACTGAGTTTGTACTAAATGTGTTGAACTTAGTCTTTTTTGCAATTTTCTCATAGAGGGTACACAGTTTTTCTGGACAACCCCTCCTACAGTTTTTATAGTAGAACTTTTTATTATAAGACCACAATAATTTTGTGGTCGTATTATGGTTTGACGTAGGCGTCGGCATAATTAATACGTCAAGGTCCTTATTGTGACCAGCATATTACTGTGTCCACATTCATTTTAATTTACACTTGTTCAAATTTCGATAGTCGACATGCTGTGGTCGTATCATGCTGCACTTTGCGTAGCCCTTTTTTATGCCCCTGCAACGATAAGTAGGGGGCATATTGTTTTACCCTTGTCTGTCCGTCTGTCCATCCGAGGGGGGTACATGGTTTGTCCACGCAACTCCTCCTACAGTTTTTATGCTAGAAAGTTTTTATTTTGAGATCATTTGTACATATATTGAAGATGTGCATGTGATAAGGACTTGATTTTGGTGCTATTTTGTTAAAAATATACATTGTTGAACTTAGTCATTTTTGGTGATTTTTCATAGAGGGTACATAGTTTGTCTGCTCAACTCCTCCTACAGTTTTAATGCTAGGAAGTTTTTATTTTGCAGGTCATTTGTACCTATATTGAAGATGTGCGGTAGGGATTTTCATTTTGGGTAATTTTTGTCAAAAATATACATTGTTGAACTTAGTCATTTTTTTAGTGATTTTGTGATAGAGGGTACATAGTTTGTCCGCGCAACTCCTCCTACAGTTTTGATTCTAGGAAGTTTTTATTTTGCAGATCTTTCGTACCTATAGGAAGGTTCGCCGTGACGTCACAGACTTGAAAAGGTAAATTTGGTTGGCAAGAAATCGTGATAATTAATAAGGGTCATAAAAATGTCATTTTCAATTGACTCGTACGGAATTGTTAATTGAGGTATCTTGATAATTCTTTTTGATCGAAATTCTTGAATGTTTACATTTTTACAGGGTATTAATTTTTTAAATATATTTATTTTCAATATCTATATAATTAGCGTTTTTGTAAAGTATGTAAAATTCGGCAATTTTGACACTTTTTAAAATTACATAATTTTTTTTCTGCACAAAATTTTCAAAAAGTAAATCAGCAGAAAAAATATGAAAATCTTAAAGTTTACTACGCATTTTACAGATCCAAAATCGGATGGATAATAAAAACATGTCAAAAGATCAAAAATTCTTTTACATTGTTATAAAGTGGTCTTACTACGACTTTGCCAACCAAAGATACTAATTTGCATATGTAAATTAGATTTTATGACATCACTAATGAGGTTCGTGAACCTTCCTATATTGAAGATGTGCATGTGGTAAGGATTTTTATTTTGGTGTATTTTTGTCCAAAATATACATTGTTGACCTTAGTCATTTTTGTGGTGATTTTGTAATAGAGGGCACATAGTTTGTCCACGCAACTCCTCCTACAGTTTTGATGGTAGGAAGTTTTTATTTCACAGATCATTTAGGCGTATATTGTAGATGTGCCTTTTGGTAAAGATTTTGATAATGGTCCATTTTTCGAAAAAAATATGTTGTTGAACTTAGTCATTGTTTAAATGAATTTGACATAGAGGGTACACAGTTTGTAGTAAATGTGTTGAACTTAGTCGTTTTTTGCAATTTTCTCATAGAGGGTACACAGTTTTTCTGGACAACCCCTCCTACAGTTTTTATAGTAGAACTTTTTATTATAAGACTGCAAAAATTTTGTGGTCATATTTTGGTTTTGCGTAGGCGTCAGCATAATTAATACGTCAAGGTCCTTATTGTAACCAGCAAATTACTGTGTCCACATTCATTTTAATTTACACTTGTTCAAATTTCGATGGTCGACATGCAGCGGTTGTATCATGCTACGCTTTGCGTAGCCCCTTTTTATGCCCTGTGATGATAAGTGGGGGGGGGGCATGTTGTTTTACCCTTGTCTGTCCGTCTGTCCATCCGAGGGGGGTACATGGTTTGTCCACGCAACTCCTCACAGTTTTTATGCTAGAAAGTTTTTATTTTGCAGATCATTTGTACATATATTGAAGATGTGCATGTGATAAGGATTTTGATTTTGGTGCTATTTTGTTAAAAATATACATTGTTGAACTTGGTCATTTTTGGTGATTTTTCATAGAGGGTACATAGTTTGTCTGCGCAACTCCTCCTACAGTTTTAATGCTAGGAAGTTTTTATTTTGCAGATCATTTGTACCTATATTGAAGATGTGCATGTCATAGGATTCATAGATGCCAATACATCGTAAAATCTACGCATAAATGCTTGACTTGAAGGGATTGCTTGTGCACAAAATGCCATGAGGCCAATAATAGACTCCAAATCCTTAACCTTTAATTTTTTGCTTTTCAATATTCTTGTAATACCAACTTTTAACTTTTCAATTTTTTCCATAGGTATAAATACCTTCATATTTACTGTGTCTATTCCGAGACCTAAAAAATTCATTAATGTTTTTGGACCCTCTGTTTTGTTTTCAGCCATTGGCACATTAATTTCTTTACAAATTTCAACAAAACAGTTCATCAGCTTTTCACAATTGTTGGTAGATGCAGCACCAGCAAATAAAAAATCATCCAAATAGTGATCCAATTTTCTAAACCAGACCTTTTTTTAGTCAGCCAGTGAAGAAATGTAGCAAATTTTTCGAATAAAAAACAACTTATTGAGCAGCCCATAGGAAGACTTTTGTCAATCCAGAACTTTCCATCAAATTTCACCCCAAGAAGATCAAAATCAGCTGGGTTTATAGGCAGTAACCTAAATGCTTGTTTTATATCAATTTTTCCAATCTCTGCTCCTTTTCCCAATGAAGATATCATTTCCAAAACTTTATCAAAAGATGCATATTTTACATGGCAAAATTCCTCATCAATGAAGTCATTAACCCCATTACCTTAAGGAAAAGACAAATGAGTAATCCTTCTCCAACCCTTATCAGGGTTAACCCTTATCAGGGTTTTCTACCAGACCGATCGGGGAAATTCTAAGCGTAGATATTGGTTTTTCTGAGAAAGGGCCCAACATTCGACCAAGCTCAACTTCATTCTGTAACTTCTTTAACGTTTCAGTTCTATTATTATAGCTGACACAAGATTTTTTGAATCTACTGAAACTCTAGGTCCAGCATACTGCAAACAAAACCCATTATCAAATCCCTCATCTTGTATTCTAATAAATAATTTAACAGTGTGTTAACCTTGATTGGCGTCCAACCTTTATCCCAAAGCATTTCATATAATTAAGCCTCATTTTTCTGTAGATCGGCAGGATTTATATCTGAAAACATCCTTAGCATGTTGTAGTTACTTGATTATACCATGTAGCTACACCCTGAATTGTCGTGGATTAAACCTGTTTTGACTCATTTGCACATGTCTTGGATTAAAACGTGGTGAAGTATTGGACTGTGTTACCTTGGTCTAAATCTTGTACTTGTTGGAACAATTGGGGGCCTAAACTGATTATCTACATATCTATTGGGATTAATTTCTTGTCACGGACAAGTAATTACTAGATGTTGGCCCTGACATCTTAAACAAGCATGATTTATACAAACATGGATTTTTATAACAACTGCCTTGATAATTGTAGGCATAACATTTATAACTTACTGACCCCCGGTATGACAGGGGAATTTGAAATAGCAGAAGATGTCATAAACATATATTAACCAAAGCTTCTGATCAATTAATGCTCATGAACTTGATGGGTCTTGAGACTTTCTCAATCTAAACTATTCATCATACAACTACCATCCATTACTGCGTTTTGCAGCTAGCTGAATAGTATGCATATATTTAAGCATATCTATAAAACTTTCAGGGTGAGCTAGGCAATAAATTGTACTGTAAATTAAAAAAGCATCTGTCCAGCTTTCAATTGACATAATTTTATTCTGTTGTTTTTGTTGTAGTATAATTTCACCTTTTACAAAAACTAGCTTTTGGTTTTTAGCTGTAGCTTCTTGCGAGTTTGTTGACAGCAGTGACAGATCTACATATCCCCCGAAATAATTTTTTGCTTAATATTTGATGATACATTTCTTGCCAAATCATCAGTGCATGGAACCAGATAAACACCTAATATATCTCATTACCTGAGGACTGCAATTCCTCCTGTGAGCTTGTTGAGGGAATGAGGGTATTACAGATCCTGCAGTTGGAAGTACCATAGAATGCGGCATCATTACTGTTCCAGCTGTAGACATTACTGTTCAAGCTGTAGTCATTACTGTTCCAGCTGTAGTCAATACTGTTCCAGCTGTAGTCATTGCTGTTCCAGGTGTAGATGAAATCACTGGTATCGACATCGCTGATCTTTGACGCATCGGAGGTGTTGTTGTAACTGTATTTCCCCTTGTAGTTACTGTAGATGTTGCCTTCTTCTTAGCAGCAGGGGCCACTAAGTACCCCCTGCCCTGCGCCACTGTCTGCTTCCTTGTTGATCTTCGTAACATCTTACTGAAAATATAACCTTCAAAATATTACCCGGTACAATCAAGAAATTACAGACCCAAGTTCCTGTATTGCTCAAGCTTAAACTTCATGTTTCAAATTAATTAACAAATTCATCCACTTGTATATTTGCACCTTGGTATCCACTTGTATATTTGCACCTTGGTATCCCTTATTGACGTGTGTCGCTGAAACAACTTTGTGAGCCATGAAACGGTTTTCAGATTATTTCAGTTTTTCATAAGTTCCAACAACAAACTTGGATGCATGATCTTCATTCAAATTCAAGTTAAGTAAATTAACGCCAAGTAGCGGTGAGACGACATATAGGTAAAAAGATGTCGATCGCGAATGTTGGGCGATTTTTTAGCGTTACCTTCAGTATGGCTTGTGCTCATATGCTTTTTAGGTTATTTACATAACGTGCATCTAACAAATTTATACTACTTCTATTATACAATGTAATTATTTGCCGTGGCTGATTTAATTGGCTGCAAATCGTAGATTCTCACCGCAACATACCCATTTCCAACATTCTAAATCGATAAAGCATAATTGAGAGTTAAAAAACATAAATACATAACGAGTATTCTTGACACTTTATCTTTCCCATTTGCATCGTGACCGTCACATGTGTCGACTCATGGTCTGTTTATTTGCAATTCATCATAATTGTCCATCAGATGAAAATAAGTGTTGATCAGTTCAAATTTAACGTATTAAATGTTATTGCATTTAATTTTTTACGTATTTATGACAGTATACATTACGATTTTTTGGATTATCACTTCTGACTAAAAACTCCTGTCTTTCCTTCTAAACCTAATTGAAAAAGGAAGTTACAAATGCTGTTGCGCAATTACTAATGGCACGACTAAAAACCACAATATTTGCAATGTAAGATAACGTACCAAATTGCCCCCTCTGATAAAGGATATTTAAATCTAATTGTTGAACTTAGTCATTCTTTAGTGATTTTGTGATATAGGGTACATAGTTTGTCTGCGCAACTCCTCCTACAGTTTTGATGCTAGGAAGTTTTTATTTTTCAGATCATTTGTACCTATATTGAAGATGTGCATGTGGTAAGGATTTTGATTTTGGTGCATTTTTTCCAAAATATACATTGTTGAACTTAGTCATTTTTGGGGTGATTTTGTGATAGAGGGTACATAGTTTGTCCCCGCAACACCTCCTACTTTTTTGATGGTATGAAGTTTTTATTTTGCAGATTATTTGTACCTATATTGAAGATGTGCATGTGGGAAGGATTTTGATTTTGATGCATTTTTGGAAAAAATACACATTGTTGAACTTAGTCATTTATTGGATGAATTATTAATACAGGGTATACATTGTCCGAACAACTCCCCCCAGAGTTTTGAGGCTAGGAACTTTAATTTTGCAGTTCATTTGTACCAATACTGAAGATGTGCATGTGGTATGTATTTTGATTTCTGTTCATTTTTTTTTCAAAAATATACATTGCTCAACTTTTAATTTTTTGGTGATTTAGTAATAGAGGGTACATAGTTAATCTGTGCAACCTAGAATAACATGTGTTTAGCGGGAGCATCATATGTGTCTTACAGACACAAATATTACTAGAAAATCCCAATTTGATTCAACTTTGTGCAGGGGCATGTCATCCTCTAGTTTTACAGATCATTTGTACATATATTGTAGATGTGCCTTTTGATATTGATTTTGATTTTCTTATTTTTTTTATTAAAATATAGTTTACGGGGGCATCATATGTGTCTTACAGACACAAACATCATTACTAACAAACCACTTTTAAAGTTGTGCCTTGCGCAGGGGCATGTCATCCTCTAGTTAGAAAATATTTTACAATTTTTATACCCTCCACACGTAGTGGCGAGGTATTATGTGACCCTCATTCGTATGTCCGTCCGTCCCCCGAAGGTTTCCGACTGATATATTGTGAACGAAATAACATACTGTTTTTCAAACTTGGTACTGTAAGTTGTTTGCCACAAAACTCGGGCAGTTCGATTTCAGGTTCAGAGGTCTAAGGGGTTCTGGAGTTAAGCCCCTTGAAACTTTGAAATTTTGTGAATTTTAGGGTTTCTGACTGATAACTTTTGAACGAAACAACATTCAGCATATTAACTTGGTATGTAAATTGTTGACCACAAAACTCGTATCAAGTGTGATTTTGGGTTCAGAGTTCCAAGGGGTTCTGGAGTTATGCCCCTTGAAACTTTGAAATTTTATGAATTTTTTGTTTCTGACTGATATCTTTTGAAAGAAACAACAGTCTTCAAACTTGGTATGAAAATTATTTACCACAAAACCCAGGTCAAGCTCAGTTTTGTGCTCAGAGGTCCAAGGTGCATGTTCTGGTGTTAATGCCCCTTGAAACTGTGAAATTTTGTGAATTTTAGGGTTCGGACTAACAAAATTACATACTATCTCCAAACTTTGTATGTAAGTGGTTTAATAGAAATACAAACTTAGTTCCACTTAGGTACAGAGATCCAAGAGGTTCTTAGGGAATTATGCCACTTGAAACTTCAAAATTTTGGGGAACATGGCAGGGTATCATGTAATGCACCATTACAATTTTTAATGTTTGGTATTTTTTCTGAATGTAAAGGCATATACCTTTACCTCACATGGCGTTAGACCATGTTAGCTTTTGACAAAACTTGATGTCTGTTGTCCATTCATTATTAACTTTTCAACAACCTTTTCTTTTGAAACTGCTGGGCAAATGTAGAGCAAAGTTTCGCTGAATCATGAAGAAAGTATATAAATTCAAAATTATGTCCAATGGGTGTTCTATCCTCTTGAACAGAAATTGATCTAGAAATCGTGTCTGGCAGGTTTAAATATACCCCATTGAAGATGACCACCTTCATTTAAATAAGTTAAACATAAGACTTTCAGGGAAAACAATTCAAAAATCTTTCTTTAGAAGTTCCTAACTCATCTAAGATGGCTGCCAGGGGAACATAGTAAAACTTTTGACACTTTTGAAACAAATTAAAAGATTTTCTCTTCTGAAACCACAATGCATTTTTGAACCATCAGTAGTTGTTTGGTCAGATCCCTGATTCAGCAGGTCCACACGCAATCCAAGATTACCACCAGTGGGAATTATAAGTGAAAACCATTCAAAACTGGTAGTTAATGATCTTTTTCAAATTTTTACAATATTTATATGTTAATCCGTATTTTGATGAAAATTTCACAAAGCAAGGACACTAATTGCAGATTTGCTTGAAGATTATAATTATTGTACGACACAATGAAGTGTAAAATTACCAGTAATTTGACTTTGACTTTGTGATCTGAACAAAGATTTCAGCATTAATTAGAAAAAAAACATGCATTTTGCAATCAAACAGGGAAGGAGGGTATATTTTCTGCTTCTTTTTAAATATTATATTTTAATTTCAGCCTCCAGGACATAATGAGACTTTAAGCATCATATCATCAGTTGGCTGTGGTACCTCGTTACTTTTTCTGACTATTACAGTCATATTGTACGGTATTTTATGGAAGTAAGTAGAGCTAAATTGATGGTTTCTAACATTACACATTGTTAGGCATTCAATTAAACAAAAGAAGTAAAACTCTATTTATCACCCTATTTATATTTTTAGCTCACCTGACCCAAAGGGTTTGAGCTATTGCCATCACTTGGCGTCCGTTGTCGGTCCGTCGTCCCTCCATTAACTTTTCACATTTTCATCTTCTCCTCTGAAACCACTGAAGCAAATTCAACCAAACTTTACAGGAATGATGTACTAAAGGTCCTTGACAAAGAATGCTCATTTTTTTTTCAATTTGATAAAAAAAACATGGCCGCCAGCACGGAACTTAGTTTAACATTGGACCCTATGGGAAAATCACATTTTCATCATCTCCTCTGAAACCACTGAAGCAAATTCAACCAAACTTTACAGGGATGATGTACTAAAGGTCATTTACAATGATTGCTCATTTCGTTCCCTATCCGATAAAAAACATGGCCGCCAGCACGGAACTTAATTTAACATTGGACCCTATGGGAAAATCACATTTTCATCATGACCTCTGAAACTGTGAAGCAAATTCAACCAAACTTTACAGGGATGATGTATGGAAGGTCCTTAACAAAGATTGCTCATTTCGTACGGATCCCATAAAAAACATGGCTGCCAGCGCGGAACTTAGGTTTAACATTGGACCCTATGGAAAAATCACATTTTGATCTTTTCCTCTGAAACTGCTGAAGCAAATTCAACCATACTATACAGGAATGATGTACTAAAGAGGGGGGCAGGACCTTTTTCGGGACACCGGGATTTGCCATTTTTTAGCTCGGGAAAACGGGATTTGAAAAATTTAAGTTCGGGATTCCGGGAAAAAAAATGTCGGGACGCCGGGATGTCTGTTATTTAAGCTCGGGATTTCGGGATTTTCAGTATCGGGATCCGGGATCCATACATAAGACCTTGTAAAAATCGATCAATTTTAGCTATTAACATGTAAAAAGGTCAGAATTTGTGTATTTATAATAAATTGATTGAATTCCATCGTGTAGACTGAATTATCTGTCGTTTACAAAGCTACTTTTATCATCTATGTTCATGTTTTACTTTTTTATTTTTTATTTTCAAAAAGTCAGATCAGTAAAAGATGAACATAGATGATAAAAGTAGCTTTGTAAACGACAGATAATTCGGTCTAGTCAATCAAAAGAACGAACAATCCATGGACAATGGCAACATCGGAAACACTAAGAAACAAGGACACCACTTAAGCACGGGACAAAAAAGAAAAATGAAGACACACATACAGATGAACAACACGGACCCAATAAAAACCATGGGTGAGATCAGGTGTACCGGTAGAGTAAGCAACTCCTGCTTCTTATAAGACACCCGCCGTGTTGAACATGTCAAATCCAGTAGTAAAGTCAAATCCGATAGAGGAAAAACAAACTTTAGTTGCAGAGGGAAAGATCTGTTGTCATCTGGGAAACAGATATCCCATGGCGATCCACAAGATCGTGATGTCGACCGTAAAACTTCTGTAGTGATGACTTTAAGTTTTTGGTAACGTACCCTTGCTTAAGTAGTCTATTTGTAAGCAACTGAGCTCTATCAAGGAAGTCACTGTAATGAACACAAGCCCTTGAGTAGTGAATGAGTTGTGAGATGTAAACTCCATTTGCTGGTACTTTTGGAATGTTGCTACAAAGAAAAGGGAAGTTGACTATTGGAAAAGTGAAGTCATCGCGTTTGTCATACAGGCTAGTTTGTATTGTATCTCTGTTGTCAATTTCAAGATGAGGGTCAAGGAACGAAGCCGATGTGGAAGTATGTATCCTTAATTTCGAGCTCTTTTGGATAAATAAGATGAAGAAAATCACCAAAGTGAGGGTTGTTTAGTGATAAAATATCATCTATATAACGGAAGCTGAAATTAAAGGACTGGGCCAGTTTTTTGTCTTTATTTTGAAGAAGCCCTCATTGAATTCAGCCTCATAAGAATTGAGAAACAGATCGCCTAAAAGAGGTGCACAGTTTGTGCCTATTGGAATTCCAATGGTCTGTTGAAAAACAAGTCCTCCAAACTGGACAAATATATTGTCGATCAAAAACTCTAACATTTTTATTACTTCTTCCGCTGTGTATTTTTTCTGTGATTCTGAGTCATATTTCACAAATTATGCTTGTTCTCTGCCTATGACAATGTACTTATATCTTCGTTCGCCGTTCTTACGGGAGAAACATCTATGAATTATATCTTTCAGCCGAGATTTCAGTTGTTCATGAGGAATGGTAGTATAAAGTGTGGAGAAGTCAAATGTTTTAATGCTGTTGCAATGCAATACTGATCTAGATTTCAGGATGTCAAGCAGATGAAAATTTGTTCTTCCTGAAAAAAGGTGTTGAATAGTCATCACATCCTATATAATACCGGCTATCGGTTTAGCAGATTGGATAGCATCTGTTGTCACGGTTGGCATTTTAAACAACTGAAATTGCTATCTTGAACAGCATTTTTTTTGCATTGTTGAACATCTGCTGATTAAGATAGCAATCTCCACTGTATAAAATGGCAACCGGGACAACAGATGTTATTCCATCTACTGAACCGATAGCAGATGGTGTTATCATGCTCCATTGCTTAAATGATGCATCTTGGGTAGTACTAGAGCCAGGGTATTCAGACAAAAGTTTGTTGCTTTGAACTACATTTTACACTTCATTGAATATGATTGAACTTAACTGGTTTATTTTTCTGATGCGGTACATTCATATATCTGCCGCTATCAGTCTAGCTTAATACCTATTCTAAGGTAAGTTTGATAATGAAGAATTGAAACTTTTAAGCATAAATTATGAATGTTTATGAGACGTAAACTTATAAGATTGAGAAACAATTTTCGGGAATCATTTTCTTACACCACTAGGGAACTACATATTGTGTTATCTATATCCCTGGTATCACAAATTCAGTTTGAGCAGCCATCTTTAGTTTTCTGTCTACAGAATATGGAAGGCAATTCGTATTGGAAGACATATAAAGTGTTCATGTGTTGGCTATTATATTTTAATTTGGGACATGAATCACGACTATCTGTTGTGACTCTGTTTTCCTAGGGAATAATTGAAGACCATTGGACATAGTTGTAGTACTTATTTTGACACTATGGTAGCATTTGTAGCATCTATGATCACCTATTAACTAATAAACTTTCAGAAAACAATCTCAATTTTAGTGGGATTCGGGATTTTCTCATTTTAAGTCCGGGATGACGGGATTTTATAAAAATAATTTCGGGATTCCGGGATCAGACCCCCTCCTGCCCCCCCTCACTAAAGGTCCTTGACAAAGAATACTCATTTTGTTCCGATCCGATAGAAAACATGGCCGCCAGTGCGGAACTTAGTTTAACATTGACCCTATGGGAAATTCACATTTTCATCTTCTCCTCTGAAACTACTGAAGCAAATTCAACCAAACTTTACAGGAATGATGTATGGAAGGTCCTTTACAAAGATTGCTCATTTCGTTCCGATCCGATAAAAAACATGGCCGCCAGCACGGAACTTAGGTTTAACTTTATGGGAAAATCACATTTTCATCATCTCCTCTGAAACCGCTGAAGCAAATTCAACCAAACTTTACAGGGATGATGTACTAAAAGTCCTTTACAAAGATTGCTCATTTCGTACCGATCCAATAAAAGACATGGCTGCCAGTGCGGAACTTAGGTTTAACATTGGACCCTATGGGAAAAATCACATTTTCATCCTCTGCTCTGAAACCACTGAAGCAAATTCAACCAAACTTTACAGAAATGATGTATGGAAGGTCTTTTAAAAAGATTGCTCATTTCGTTTGGTTCCCATAAAAAACAAGGCCGCCAGTGCGGAACTTAGGTTTAACATTGGACCCTATGGGAAAAATCACATTTTCATCTTTTCCTCTGAAATCGCTGAAGCAAATTCAACCATACTATACAGGAATGATGTACTAAAGGTCCTTGACAAAGAATACTCATTTTGTTACGATCCGATAAAAAACATGGCCGCCAATGCGGAACTTAGTTTAACATTGACCCTATGGGAAATTCACATTTTCATCTTCTCCTCTGAAACTACTGAAGCAAATTCAACCAAACTTTTCAGGAATGATGTACTAAAGGTCCTTAACAAAGATTGCTCATTTCGTTCTGATCCGATAACAAAAATGGCCGCCAGCACGGAAGATATTTTAACATCGGCCCTATGGGAAATTCATATTTTCATCTTCTTCTCTGAAACCACTGAAGAAAATTCAACCAAACTTTACAGGAATGATGTATGGAAGGTCCTTAAGAAAGATTGCTCATTTCGTTCCGATCTGATAAAAAACATGGCCGCCACCGCAGAACTATGGGAAAATTCACATTTTCTTCATCTGCTCTGAAACTCAGCTGAAGCAAATTTAACCAAGCTTTACAGGCATGATGAACTGAAGGTCCTTAACAAAGATTGGTCATTTCGTTCGGATCCAAAAAAAAAACATGGCCGAGAGCACAGAACACAGTTTATTTTGGCCCTATGGGAAATTCACATAAAAAACATGGCCACCATGCAGAACATCGAAAACACTGCTTCAGCATATTGTCAGGTGAGCGATACAGGCTCAGTGTCTGAGTCTATTTTTAGTCCGATTTTGATGCAGTTTTTTGCATTGGATTCCTTATGAAAAATTAACATAGCGCTGCACCATTAGATTTTTGATAACTTATTTCTTTTCCAACCTATGAGGGGCCCAACTGGGCAAAAATTGCAAACATACAGAATACCTAAAATTTTTATTTTTCATCCGATTTCAATGGGATTTTTTTCTTTAGATTCCTCACATTTTAGGCTTTCAGTAGTATGTCAACGGATTTGATGTAGCTCTTACCATTTCCGAGCTATAAGGGGTCAAAGGGGTCAAAATTGCAATTATTAGAAATATGTGAAGTCTTTATTTTTCATTAGATTTTAATGGGATTTTATGTTTGGATTGATCTCTATTGTAAGCTTTCAGTGATATGGCAGTATATTTTGCGTTGCTCTTTGGTTTCCAAGCTATAATGGGTCAAAGGGGCCAAATTGCAATATTTCAAAACATGTGAAATCTTTATTTTTCATTGGATTTCAACCTGAGTTTTTTCTTTGGATTTTACTTGATGGTATTCAACATAAATTCTTAGCTCTTACAATATCCTAGTAATAAGGGATTAAATTTTCACTAGTTTGTGTCCATTTAATTAATGTGTCAAGGTCCTCATTGTGTCCAGCAAATTACTGTGTCCACATTCATTTTAGTTTACACTTGTTCAAATTACAGTGGTCAACATGCTGCGGTCGTATCATGCTGCGCTCGGCATAGCCCTTTATTATCTTCACCTCTGAAACCACTGAAGCAAATTCAATAAAACTTTACAGAAATGATGTACTAAAGGTCCTTTACAAAGATTGGTCATTTCATTCCGATCCGATAAAAAACATGGTCGCCGGCACCAAACTTAGTTTAACATTGGACCCTATGGGAAAATCACATTTTGATCTTCTTCTCTGAAACCACTGAAGCAAATTCAACCAAACTTAAAAGGAATGATGTACTAAAGGTCTTTAACTATGACTGCTTATTTTGTTCCAATCTGATAAAAAAACATGGCCGCCAGCATAGAACTTAAGTTTAACATTGGACCCTATGGGAAAAATCACGTTTTCATCTTCTCCTCTGAAACTACTAAAACAGAAATGATGTATGGAAGGTCTTTTAAAAAGATTGCTCATTTCGTTCGGTTCCGATAAAAAACAAGGCCGCCAGTGAGGAACTTAGGTTTAACATTGGACCGTATGGGAAAAATCACATTTTCATCTTCTCCTCTGAAACCACTGAAGCAAATTCCATTAAACTTTACAGGAATGATGTACTAAAGGTCCATAGCAAAGATTGGTCATTTCTTTCTGATTCAATGAAAAAGATGGCAGCCAGCACGGAACATGGTTTAACATAGGACCCTATGGGAAAATCACATTTTCATCTACTCCTCTGAAACCACTGAAGCAAATTCAACTAAATTTTACAGGAATGATGTATGGAAGGTCCTTTACAAAGATTGCTCATTTCATTCTGATCCGATAAAAAACATGGCCCCCAGCGTGGAACTTAGGTTTAACATTGGACGATGAGTAAAGGTCCTTAACAAAGATTGCTCATTTCATTCTGATCCGACGAAAATCGTGGCGACCAGCACGGAACATGGTTTAACATAGGACCCTATGGGAAAACCACATTTTCATCTTCTTCTCTGAAATAACTGAAGTAAATTCAACCAAACTTTACAGGCATGATGTATGGAAGGTCCTTTACAACGATTGCTCATTTCGTTCTGATCCAATAAAAAACTTGGCAGCCAGTGTGGAGCTTAGGTTTAACATTGGACCCTATGGGAAAATCACATTTTCATCTACTCTTCTGAAAACACTGAAGCAAATTCAACCTAACCTAACCTAACAGGAATGATGACTGAAGGTACTTTACAAAAATTGCACATTTCATTTCAATCCGACAAAAAACCTTGCCTCATCATAAGAGCCCAGTGTGAGAAAACCATCCTTTTCCTCATCTTCTCTCAAAATAATTGAAGCAAATTATACTAAATGTATAGAAGGTCCTTTGCAAAAATTACGCATTTCAATAGGATCAGACAAAAAACACAGGTGCTAATTGAGAACATACCTAAACACCCTACCCCATTGGTAAAAAACATGATCATTTTTGGTCATGCATGGCATAGAAGCGTTATGTCAGGTGAGCGATACAGGCTCAGTCTCTGAGCCTCTAGTTCATTTTGTGAAAAAATTTAACTCTGCTAATGTAATCAAAATTTTGATTATGACATTACAATAGCCATAAAGGGGTCCTTTTCAATTTTTTTGCACAGTTCTAATTATAATCCATGTTGGCTGTCAGTATGAACATTGACTATTCTTCCCTAGGCCGCAGGGGACAAAATATCTTATAACAATGGCAAGAAATTCTTTGAATAGGTATTGTTTTACCCCTGTCCATCCAGTTTGATAGTCAATTGTAAAATGTGAGGCAATTTTCATTTGTATTTTTAGCTACCATAAAAAGGCATGTGCATGTATTACTTGCACATCTTACCCTAGAAGGGAATTAGGGTTTTTGGGGTGCATATAATACAACCATATGCCTTTGTTTAGGTTCCTGGAAGATCAATTGTCAGTCACACTTCAGATCAAACAGAATGTGGTTAACAATATGAAATTTATTAAACAGGTTTTTTTGAATTGAAAAATTCCTAACAGTTATAAAAAGAAAGTTTCTTTCGACATAAAATGCTATTTTTTAGCTAACCTCACGAAGTGAGGGGGGCTTATGTGATACCCCTAGCGTATGCGTCGGCGTCCGCATCCGGTTAGGAAGAAAGGTAAAGGTCCATTCCTGCTTACTGACATGGCCCACATCAACCATAGAAGTATGTATGATGCATTTTGGGATGACAACTGGAATGCATGCTTGGAATGCTGTCTCTTACCTACATTTTACGCATGAGCGACTTGATTAGGTAGAATGGTTAAAGTCTATTCCCACTTACTGACATGGCCTACATCAACCATACTGGTATGTATGTTGCATTTTGGGATGACAACAACAATGCATGCTTCGGATGCTGTCTCTGACCTACATTTTACGCATGAACGACTTGGTTAGGTAGAATGGTTTAAGTCCATTCCCGCTTACTGGCATGGCCTACATCAACCATACTAGTATGTATGTTGCATTTTGGGATGACGACTTTGAATGCATGCTTCAGATGCTGTCTATGACCTACATTTTACGCATGAATTACTCGGTTAGGTAGAATGGTTAAAGTCCATACCCGCTTATGGACATCACCCACATCAACCATACTAGTATGAATGTTGCATTTTGGATGACGACTGGAATGCATGCTTCAGATGCTGTCTCTGACCTACATTTTACGCATGAGCAACTTGGTTAGGGAGAATGGTTAAAGTCCATTCCCGCTAACTGACATGGTGCACATCAACCATACTGGTATGTATGATGCACTTTGTAATGACAACAACATTGCATGCTTCGAATGCTATCTATGAACTACATTTTACGCATGAGCCACTTGGTTAGGTAGAATGGTTAAAATTCATTCCGGCATACTGACATGTCCCACTTCAATCATTATGGTATATAAAATGCATTTTGGGATGACAACAACAATGCATGCTTCAGATGCTGTCTGTGACCTACATTTTATGCATGAGCGACTTGGTTAGGTAGAATAGTTAAAGTCCATTCCTACTTACTGACATGTCCCAAATCAACCTTATTGGTATATAAGATGCATTTTGGGATGACAACAACAATTTATGCTAAAGATGCTGTCTCTGACCTATATTTTACGCATGAGCCACTAGGTTTGGTAGAATGGTTAAAGTGCATTCCGGCTTACTGACATGTCCCACATCAACAATATTGGTATGTATGATGCATTTTGGGATGACAACAACAATGCATGCTCTGGATGCAGTCTGTAAACTACATTGTATGCATAATTGAATCTGTTAAAAAGAATGATTTTAGTCCATTCCTGTTTACTGACATGTGCAACATGTGACAATTCTGAATTACGAGGTGAGCTTAGCAGGCTGTGGCTCAGCCCCTGTCAGAGTCTTATGAATAATTCATGAATATGCATGAACATTTCATGAACTGTTCATGAACAGATTTCATGAATAGTTCATAATTTATTCATGAACATTCAATGAACAATTCATGAACTGAAAATCGACATAAAAGTTCATGAACTGCAATGTTCATGAACTATTCATGAAATCAAAAAAAATCATAAACATATGATGAATCCTTCAGTATATTCATGAACATTCATATCGATTTCCAGTTTATGAATATATAATGCTTTACTATATTTAAATAAATTTTTTAAAAAGGGAGATAATTTTAATGTAAAGTATATGGAAGAATACTTTTGCAAAATGAAATTGTTCTTTCATGAAAAACTAGACTAGTTGCCAGTTCTAGGGTAATCAGATCTTCTGAATTGATTGGTATGGTTAGAAAAGATATCAAATTCACCATTTATGTCATAAAATTTATTAATAAGATTTTTGAATTCAGTTTTTTTGTTTGTACGTTGTCTGCATTTGTGTTAAGTTTATCTATGATCCAGTTTATAAAATTCTTGAATTATTCAAAAAGCATAACTGACTGATGGTCATTGCATTAGTATTTTAATGTTTCTGTAAAACTTTATCAATTTTACGAAAAGTCTGTAATACTTATAATATTTATGATTCACTTAACTTCGTCAAAATTCATGAAAATTCATCAAAACTTCATAAACATTCACAATATTATTTAATAAGTCTCTGATAATTGACACTCAGAATATTGAATATACAATGTATTCCATAAAGTGCTGACCAGTGGTTAAAATAATATTATATAAGTACAGTTAATTATTTCTTAAATAATTCATGAATACCTATAAATGTTTAAGAATTTCAACATATGATGCATAAGAACTTCATGAATTTTAATGATCAACCAACAATTCATCAAAACTTCATGAACATTCATAAAATGCTTTTATGAATAGTTCATGAATTTTAATGATTAACTCCTGATTCATTAAAATTTCATGAACATTCATAAAATACTTTTATGAATAGCTCATGAATTTTATGAACAACCCATGATTCATCAAAACTTAATGAATACTTTTATGAATAATTCATGAATTAAATTCATGAACATTCATTCATGAATTATGATGAACTTCATGTATCATTCATGAATATTCATGAATCATTCATGATAGCTCATAAGGTCATGAATTTCATCTCGCAGGGGCGCTTTCTATGTTTTTATCACCAAGGCAAATATTTCATAGTTGCCATAACTGTCAACTTTTTTACCACCTGACTGGTAAAATGTTGATATAGAACTAATGGAGTAATTATAAATGACCTAATATTTAAGTCCACAAGAGTTTATAGGGAATGGAGGACTTAGAAATATCAAATAAAATATGAAATAAACACTGATATGACTGTAGGCATTCATTCTGTTCCTATTTTTTTTTTATCACACTTGAACTTCCTGAGGGATGAAAACAATGTTATTTTTCTTCAAATTTTATGGTGCTTGAGCCTTTAAATCATAAGGCTTGAGAATAAGTAAATAAAGACTCATGCAGTTGATAAAATAATACCAATTTACAGTCACAAAATAACTACAATCTTTAAAACCGATCTCTGTGTAGACGTTGCCAGTTTAAAGTCCTAATGTATTATACATACTTTTCCCTGGATTTCAAGGTCAAAAAGACCCTGTTTCTTATCCTCAAATGTGGATAAACATGGCTTTTACAGTAGCTTAAGTCAATATGAAAAAAAAACACTTTATATTTCAGATATGTCAGAAATATGAAATCAAAGATACTAGTCAACCTGTGTATTGCTCTGATAATAACCTATATCACTTTCTTATTTGGAACACCTAGGACTGAAATACAGGTAAGTTAAACTGCGGTAGAAATCTTGAAACATCAATTACCGGTACACTTGAACTATAAAGAATTTTCAGATAAATATTCAGATTTTCAGTTTGCCTCAATAAAGTTGAGGAAGACTATAAGAGAACCCTCGGTATCCATGTCTGCATCTGCATTTGAGTATGATTGACTTGCATTAAAGTATATATCTTGAGTTCATATTCTGGCAGGATTATCTTACCTGGTACATGCATTTTATTAATTTATTTCGGAAATGGCTTTACAGCTCATTAGAATTATTGCAGTTGGAGTTAACATATGTGTTATGGTCTCGTGTTCATTAGGGCCCTGCATCGAGATGCGGGTGCCCTATATTTTTCACTTTATCTGTCCGTTCGTCCGTCTGTCTGTCAACAATTTTTTTTGGTCAAAGTTTTCTGAGCTTCTACTAGTGGGAATGATTTCATATTTGGTCTGAAGCTTTATGATGATGAGTTGTACCGTGTAGGCAATTTTCAGTATTGCTGTGCCATTACTTCCTGTTTGCCGATACTTTAACTTTTTATTATACCACTCTTTCGATGAAAATTTTTCATCAAAGTTTTCTGGGCTTCTACACGTTGGAATGATTTCATATTTGGTCTGAAGCTTTATGATGACAAGTTGTACCATGTAAGCAATTTTCGGGTTTGCCGTGCCACTACTTCCTGTTTGCCGATACTTTAACTTTTTATTATACATTTTGTACCACTCTATGGATGAAAATTTTTCGTCAAAGTTTTCTAGGCTTCTACACGTTGGAAGGATTTCATATTTGGTCTGAAGCTTTATGATGATGAGTTGTACAGTGTAAGCAATTTTCAGTATTGCTGTGCCATTACTTCCTGTTTGCCGATACTTTAACTTTTTATTATACCACTCTTTCGATGAAAATTTTTCGTCAAAGTTTTCTGGGCTTCTACAGATGGGAATGATTTCATATTTGGTCCGATACTTTTTGATGATGAGTTGTACCGTATAAGAAATTTTCAGGTTTGCAGTGCCATTACTTCCTGTTTGCCAATACTTTAACTTTTTATTATACCACTCTGTGGATGAAAATTTTTCGTCTAAGTTTTCTGGGCTTCTACACGATGGAATGATTCCATATTTGGTCTGAAGCTTTATGATGATGAGTTGAACCGTGTAAGATATTTTCAGGTTTGCCATGCCACTACTTCCTGTTTGCCGATGCTTTAACTTTTTATTACACCACAATGTTGATGAAAATTTTTCGTCAAGTTTTCTTGGCCTCTACAACTGGGAATGATTCGATATTTGGTGTAAAGCTTCATGATGATGAGTTGTATCGTGTAAGCTATTTCAGGTTTGCCATGCCACTACTTCCTCTTTGCCGATACTTTTTAACTTTTTATTTTAAAATATTTTCATTAAACAAATGTTGATAATTAAGTACAAAGGAAGTGACTGCCTATTGCGGGCCCACCTGCGTTCAGCAGTACCTCTAGTTTACTCCATATCCTTTCGTAAAATATGTATCCCTGTTGGTACATAACATCAAGTTAAAATAAGGTTTTTTGTGACCATATAGATGTAATTACTGATTACCTGTATTTAATTTATCAAAAGTCAATGCATACTGCTGCAATAGGAATTGGTTGTTTATTATACCCCCACTCGCTAGAGAGGGGGGTATAATGGATTCAACTTGTCCGTCCATTCGTCCGTCCGTTCGTCCGAAAAAAATTTCGTCGCATTTTTCTCAGCTTCTACATGAAGGATTGATTTCAAAATTGGTATGCAGCCTCTATATGGTTAGTTGTAAGGAACGTCCTATTTTGAATCCTGTCAGATGTGTACTTCCTGTTTGACGAAATGTGGACTTAGTTACAAAATGTAGTAAAAACATGAATTTTTCATCGCATTTTTCTCAACTTCTACAAGAGGGATTGATTTCAAAATTGGTATGCAACCTCTATATGGTTAGTTGTAAGGAACGTCCAATTTTGAGTCCTGTCGGATGTGTACTTCCTGTTTGAAGAAATGTGAACTTTGTTACAAAATGTAGTGAAAACATGAATTTTTCGTCACATTTTTCTCAGCTTCTACAAGAGGGATTGATTTCAAAATTGGTATGCAGCCTCTATATGGTTAGTTGTAAGGAACGTTTTATTTTGAGTCCTGTCGGATGTGTACTTCCTGTTTGACAAAATGTGGACTTATTTACAAAATGTAGTGAAAACATGAATTTTTTGTTGCATTTTTCTCGGCTTCTAAGAGGGGGATGGATTTCAAAATTGGTATGCAGCCTCTATATGGTTAGTTGTAAGGAACGTCCTATTTTGAGTCTTGTCAGATGTGTACTTCCTGTTTGACGAAATGTGGACTTTGTTACGAAATGTAGTGTAAACATGAATTTTTGGTCCAGGGTTCAATGAGTGGGGGTATACTTGGTTGCTGTTCAGCGACAGCTCTTGTTTGATATCCCCTGTTCAACAGATTTTAATAGGGAATATACAATGCTTTGCCCATCAATCCATCTGTTCGTACATTTATCCATCCATTTGCCCATTCATTTGCCACAAAATTAAAGTCCATGTATCTTTTTGATATACAAGTTGTATATGGTAGTCTTCACGAAATGCATTGGTCCGACAGACAAAACGAACATTTTGACAGAAGGACCTGTAAAAATTTGTAGAGAGTCGGTCCTGAAGTCTGACATTGTTCTTGCGCTATACCACTGGAAATGAGGTTTCAGTCTGCAAAATGACAATCATCAGGTAGATTTGAGACTTTATTATCCTTGCCCTTTCGAAGAAAGTTCGCGGATATTGTGATACCCTCCGTCTGTCCATCACACTTTTCTTGTGACTCAAACTCCTACATTTTTAGCTCACCTGGCTATGCCAGGGTGAGCTTTTGCCATCACTTGGCGTCCGTCGTAAACCATTTTCAAAAGTCTTCTCCTCTGAAACTACTGGGCCAATTGAAATCAAACTTGGCCTGGATCATCACCAGGGTATGTAGTTTCAAAATTATATCCGAGGAGTCTGAACACCAAACAACATGGCTGCTGTTACTAAAAATAGAACATAGGGGTAAATTGCTGTTTTTGGCAAATAACTCAAAAACCTTTGCAGATATCAAAAATCTGACAGAGTTAAAAATGATCAGCATGACAAGATCTACCTACCCTGCAATTTTGAAGAAAATCTGATGACCCAATTTAGAGTTATTGCCCTTTTTCCGTAAAATTTTCAAAATTTTGATGTCCTCTATTTTTATGCCCCCCCGCGATAAGTCGGGGGGAGGGGGGCATATTGTTTTACCCTCTTCTGTCCGTCCGTCTTCCGTCTGTCCGAGGGGGGTACATGGTTTGTCCGCACAACTCCTCCTACAGTTTTTATGCTAGAAAGTTTTTATTTTGCAGATCATTTGTACATATATTGAAGATGTGCATGTGATAAGGATTTTGATTTTGGTGCTATTTTGTCAAAAATAAACATTGTTGAACTTGGTCATTTTTGGTGATTTTTCATAGAGGGTACATAGTTTGTCCGCACAACTCCTACAGTTTTAATGCTAGGAAGTTTTTATTTTGCAGATCATTTTTACCTATATTGAAGATGTGCGTGTGGTAAGGATTTACATTTTGGTTAATTTTTGTCAAAAATATACATTGTTGAACTCAGTCATTTTTTAGTGATTTTGTGATAGAGGGTACATAGTTTGTCCACGCAACTCCTCCTACAGTTTTGATGCTAGAAAGTTTTTATTTTACAGATCTTTTGTACCTATATTGAAGATGTGCATGTGATAAGGATTTTGATTTTGGTGCATTATTTGTTAAAAATATACATTGTTGAACTTAGTCATTTTTGGGGTGATTTTGTAATAGAGGGTACATAGTTTGTCCACGCAACTCCTCCTACAGTTTTTATGGTAGGAAGTTTTTATTTTGCAGGTCATTTGTACCTATATTGAAGATGTGCATGTGGGAAGGATTTTGATTTTGATGCATTTTTGGAAAAAATACACATTGTTGAACTTAGTCATTTATTGGATGAATTATTAATACAGGGTACACAGATTGTCCGAACAACTCCTCCTAGAGTTTTGAGGCTAGGAAGCTTTAATCTTGCAGTTCATTTGTACCTATATTGAAGATGTGCATGTGGTATGTATTTTGATTTCGGTTCATTTTTTTTTCTCAAAAATATACATTGCTCAACTTTTAAGTAATAGAGGGTATATAGTTAATCTGTGCAACCTAGCATAACATGTGTTTAGCGGGGGCATCATATGTGTCTTACAGACACAAATAACAAATATTACTAAAAAATCCCAATTTGATTCAACCTTGCGCGGGGGCATGTCATCCTCTTGTTTATCAAAAAACTATAACAGATAGAGGTTAAGTTTAAATAATAAAAATGTTCAGTATACCAAGATCTACCCACATGCCAATTTTTAAGAAAATCCAAATACCCATATAGGAGTTATTTCCCTTTATTGGTCAAATATTTTTTTGATTTTATATATTTCGGCTTGTATTTCAAAAACAGTTTAAGATAGAGGCTAAGTTTTAATTGCAAAAATGTTCAGAATGTCAAGATCTATCCAAATGCCTATTTTGAAGAAAATCCAAAAACCCATGTAGGAGTCATTGCCCTTTAATTGTCAAATTTTGCGTGATTTTTAGCTCACCTGGCCAAAGGCCATGTGAGCTTTTGCCATCACTCGGCGTCCGTGGTCCGTCCGTCCGTCTGTTAACTTTTATTCAAAAATCTTCTCCTCTGAAACTACTGGGCCAATACTTACCAAACTTGGCCTGAATCATCACCAGGGTATGCACTTTCAAGTTTGTGATTTTTTAGTTGTAGACCAAACAACATGGCTGCTGTTACTAAAAATAGAACATAGGGCAAATTGCAGTTTTTGGCTAATAACTCGAAAACCGTTACAGATATCAAAAATCTGACATGGAGTAAAAATAATCAGCATGACAAGATCTACCCGCTGTGCAATTTTGAAGAAAATCTTTAAGCCCATCTCGGAGTTATAGCCCTTTTTCCGTTAAATTTTCAAAATTTTTGCATTTTTTACTTTTTATTTCAAAAAGTGATAGAAGTCAAATGTAAATTGCAAAAATGTTCAGCATATCAAGATCTACCTACCCTGAAATTTTGAAGAAAATCCATAAACCCTTGTAGGAGTTATTGCCCTTTTTTCACCGAATTTTTTAAATTTTCGTATTTTTCATCTATTATTTCCAGAAGGTTATGTGTAAATTGATGAAATGTTTGCCATGCTGTGGCGACTTCAAAACTGATGTTGAAAATTGTTTCTTGACCGCCATTTTTCAAAATGGCCGCCAAAAAAGGCGGGAAAATTCAACATTGTCTGATTTCAATGAAACTTGGTTTCCAAATAGATCTTGATCTTGCGAGTTCAAAACCGGTGTTGAAAATTATTTCTTGACCGCCATTTTCAAAATGGCCGCCAAAAAAGGCGGGAAAATTCAACATTGTCCGATTTCAATGAAATTTGGTTTGCAAGTAGATATTGATGTTGCGACTTCAAAACCGAAGTTGAAAATTGTTCGTTGACCGCCATTTTCAAAATGGCTGCCAAAAAAGGCGGGAAAATTCAATATCGTCAGATTTCAATGAAATTTGGTTTCCAAATAGATCTTAATGTTGCGAGTTCAAAACCGGTGTTGAAAATTGTTCCTTTACCACCATTTTCAAAATGGCTGCCAAAAAAGGCGGGAAAATTCAACATTGTCCGATTTCAATGACATTTTGTTTCCAAGTAGATCTTGATGTTGCGAGTTCAAAACCGGTGTTGAAAATTGTTCCTTGACCGCCATTTTCAAAATGGCCACCAAAAAAGGCGGGAAAATTCAACATTGTCCCATTTCAATGAAATTTGTTTCCAAAAAGATATTGATGTTGCGACTTCAAAACTGATGTTGAAAATTGTTTGTTGACTGCCATTTACAAAATGACATCTCAACTTCAAAACTGGTGTCAAAAGTGGTCCTTAGCAAGACCGTTTTTTTATCAAAAAATCCCAACAAAGAAATATAATAAAACATGATTAGACTTTAAAAAGAGTTCAAGATATTGGAGTAGTTCGACCTACGAAGGTTTGAGAAACTGAAGATCAACTGTATAACTTACATTGTTACCTTGATTGTGGCAACTGAAAACCAGGTGAGCGATACAGGCTCCTGGGAGCCTCTAGTTTATACTTCATCTTATATTTCAAAAATAGTGTGGGAAAGAGGCTAAGTTAAAATTGCAAAAATGTTGAGCATGTCAAGATCTGCCTACTTGCCCATTTTAAAGAAAATCTTAATTCCCATATAGGAGTAAATGCCCTTCATTGGTCAATTTTTCAGAGATTTTATATATTTCATCTTGTATTTCAAAAACAGTTTCAGATAGAGGCTAAGTTTTAATTGCAAAAATGTTCAGCATATTAAGATCTAAAAACATTGCAATTTTGAAGAAAAACTCAATACCCATGTAGGAGTTAATGCCCATTAATGGTCCAATTTTTTGTGATTTTGTATATTTTGTCTTGTATTTAAAAGCAGTTTGAGATAGAGGCTAAGTTTAAAAAATAAAAATGTTCAGAATGTCAAGATCTACATACATGCCTATTTTGAAGAAAATCCAAATACCCATGTAGGAGTCATTGTCCTTTGATTGTCAAATTTTTCGTGATTTTATATATTTCATATTGTATTTAAAAGATAGTGTTGGATAGAGGCTAAGTTTAAATTGCAAAAATGTTCAGCATGTCAAGTTATTCCTACATGCCCATTTTGAAGAAAAAACCGTAATACCCATATAGGAGTTAATGCCCTTTATTGGTCAAATTTTTAGAGATTTTATATATTTGGCCTTGTATTTCAAAAACAGTTTTAGATAGAGGCTAAGTTTAAATTGCAAAAATGTTCAGCATATTAAGATCTACAAACATTGCAATTTTGAAGAAAAACTCAATACCCATGTAGGAGTTATTGCCCCTTAATTGTCCAATTTTTTATGATTTTATATATTTTGTCTTGTATTTCAAAAACAGTTTGAGATAGAGGCTAAGTTTAAATGCAAAAATGTTCAGTGCATCAAGATCTACCCACATACAAATTTGAAGCAAATCCAAATACCCATTTAAGATTCATTGCCATTTATTGGTTTAATATTTGATAATTTTATACTTTTTGTTTTGTATATCAAAAATGATTTGAGATAGAGGTCAAGTTTAAATTGCAAAAATGAGGAGAGCAACTTTGTAGCCTTTGGGCTGTTTGTAATCCTATATAAATAAATAAAGCATTAAATTAAATTAAATTGCAAAAAAGTTCAGTATGTCAAGTACTACGTTTTATTGAACATGGTAAAGTTATCTGACCCCATCCAGGGTGGTCAACATCAAGGAGCTTAGTTTATCATTGGACACTATGAGAAAACATATTAAAAGATCTTTTTATTTGAATCAAACTTGTTCACAAAAGTCATTAGTTGGCCCCCTTTGAAAAATGTGTCTTTGATCCACATTACATTTAAGATTGCAACTCCTAGAGTAACATGTGTTTAGCAGGGGCATTATATGTGTCTTACAGACACAGATGTCATTACTAAAAAATCCCAATTTGATTCAACCTTGAACGGGGGCATGTCATCCTCTAGTTTATTACATGTATTGATGTTATTTGGACTGTCCAAGTCAGCCATGGCCCAGGTGAGCGATACAGGCTCTTAAGAGCCTCTTGTTGGATTTAATTTAGGGATCTAATTTTGTTGTAGATTTGTAGCATAAAATAAATACCCATGTAGGAGTTATTGCCCTTCAGTGGGCAATTTTTTTATGATTTTATATATTTTGTCTTGTATTTCAAAAACAGTTTAAGATAGAGGCTAAGTTTAAAAAACAAAAATGTTCAGAATGTCAAGATCTATCCACATGCCTATTTTGAAGAAAATCCAAATACCCATGTAGGAGTCATTGTCCTTTTCGTGATTTTATATATTTCATCTTGTATTTAAAAGATAGTGTGGGATAGAGGCTAAGTTTAAATTGCAAAAATGTTCAGCATGTAAAGATATTCCTACATGCCCATTTTGAAGAAAAACCGTTATACCCATATAGGAGTTAATGCCCTTTATTGGTCAAATTTTTAGAGATTTTATATATTTGGCCTTATATTTCAAAAACAGTTTTAGATAGAGGCTAAGTTTAAATCGCAAAAATGTTCAGCATATTAAGATCTACAAACATTGAAATTTTGAAGAAAAACTCAATACCCATGTAGGAGTTATTGCCCCTTAATGGTCCAATTTTTTATGATTTTATATATTTTGTCTTGTATTTCAAAAACAGTTTGAGATAGAGGCTAGTTTAAATGCAAAAATGTTCAGTGCATCAAGATCTACCCACATACAAATTTGAAGCAAATCTAAATACCCATTTAAGATTCATTGCCATTTATTGGTTTAATATTTGATAATTTTATACTTTTTGTTTTGTATATCAAAAATGATTTGAGATAGAGGTCAAGTTTAAATTGCAAAAATGAGGAGAGCAACTTTGTAGCCTTTGGGCTGTTTGTAATCCTCTATAAATAAATAAAGCATTAAATTAAATTAAATTGCAAAAAAGTTCAGTATGTCAAGGACTACATTTTATTGAACATGGTAAAGTTTTCTGACCCCATCCAGGGTGGTCACCATCAAGTAGCTTAGTTTATCATTGGACACTATGAGAAAACATATTAAAAGATCTTTTAATTTGAATCAAACTTGTTCACAAAAGTCATTAGTTAGCCCCCTTTGAAAAATGTGTCTTGGATCAACATTACATTTAAGATTGCAACTCCTAGAGTAACATGTGTTTAGCAGGGGCATCATATGTGTCTTACAGACACAAATATCATTACTAAAAAATCCCAATTTGATTCAACCTTGCGCGGGGGCATGTCATCCTCTAGTTTATTACATGTATTGATGTTATTTGGACTGTCCAAGTCAGCCACGGCCCAGGTGAGCAATACAGGCTCTTAAGAGCCTCTTGTTGGATTTAATTTAGGGATTTAATTTTGTTGTAGATTTGTAGCATAAAATAAATACCCATGTAGGAGTTATTGCCCTTTAGTGGTCCAATTTTTTTTATGATTTTATATATTTTGTCTTGTATTTCAAAAACAGTTTGAGATAGAGGCTAAGTTTAAAAAACAAAAAAATTCAGAATGTCAAGATCTATCCACATGCCTATTTTGAAGAAAATCCAAATACCCATGTAGGAGTCATTGTCCTTTGATTGTCAAATTTTTCGTGATTTTATATATTTCATCTTGTATTTAAAAGATAGTGTGGGATAGAGGCTAAGTGTAAATTGCAAAAATGTTCAGCATGTAAAGATATTCCTACATGCCCATTTTGAAGAAAAAACCGTAATACCCATATAGGAGTTAAAGCCCTTTATTGGTCAAATTTTTAGAGATTTTATATATTTGGCCTTGTATTTCAAAAACAGTTTTAGATAGAGGCTAAGTTTAAATAGCAATAATGTTCAGCATATTAAGATCTACAAACATTGAAATTTTGAAGAAAAACTCAATACCCATGTAGGAAATAATGCCCATTAATGGTCCAATTTTTTGTGATTTTTAACCGGGTTTTCCATCGGAAAAATCCGGTTATTAAAATGGTGAAAATGGCGGGCGGGCGGGCGGCTGCCAAATGGGTACATCATTTGTCCGGAGCAAATCTCCTACAGTATTTGAGACAGGAAGTTTTTATATTGCAGATCAATTGGACATATATCAAAGGTGTGCATGGTACTTTGATATTGATTTTTTTATAATTATTGTCAAAAATATCAGTTGTTGAACTATTCATTTTAACGTCAAATTTTTAACAATAGGGTACCCCCTTTGTCCGGAGCAAATCTCCTACAGTATTTGAGACAGGAAGTTTTTATTTTGCAGATCAATTGTACATATATCAAAGGTGTGCATGGTACTTTGATTTTGATTTTTGATAATTTATGAAAAAAATATCAGTTGTTGAACCTAGTCATTTTTATGTCAAATTTTAACAATAGGTTACCCCCTTTGTCCGGAGCAAATCTCCTACAGTATTTGAGACAGGAAGTTTTTATTTTGCAGATCAAATTACATATATCAAAAGTGTGCATGGTACTCTGATTTTGATTTTTAATAATTTATGTCCAAAATATCAGTTGTTGAACTTAGTCATTTTTACGACAAATTTTTAACAATAGGGTACCCCGTTTGTCCGGAGCAAATCTCCTACAGTATTTGAGACAGGAAGTTTTCATTTTGCAGATCAATTGTACATATATCAAAGGTGTGCATGGTACTTTGATTTTGATTTTTGATAATTTATGTAAAAAATATCAGTTGTTGAACTTAGTCATTTTCACGTCAAATTTTTAACAATAGGGTACAACCTTTGTCTGGAACAAATATCCTTCAATTTAATAGATAGGAAGTTTTTATTTTGCAGATTATTTGTACCTGTATCAGAGGCGTGCACAGTACTTTAATTTTCCATTTTGATTAAAATCCAAGTTGCTGAACTTTCAGAAAAAGGCTACTTTGGTGGAAGGTTTAACTTTGAAAATTAATAAAAATTATAAACTTGTACATTTCAAATATTCAGGGTCAACCCATGTGTATGATATACTGTCCATGTGAAAGAAAACCCGGTTTGCCGTCACATTGACAGCTTTCCTCTTGTATATATTTTGTCTTGTATTTCAAAAAAAGTTTGAGATAGAGGCTAAGTTTAAATGCAAAAATGCTCAGTTCATCACGATCTACCCTCATACAAATTTTGAAGCAAATCCAAATACCCTTTTAAGATTCATTGCCATTTATTGGTTTAATATTTGATAATTTTATTCTTTTTGTTTTGTATATCAAAAATGATTTGAGATAGAGGTCAAGTTTAAATTGAAAAAATGAGGAGAGCAACTTTGTAGCCTTTTGGCTGTTTGTAATCCTCTATAAATAAATAAAGCATTAAATTAAATAAAATTGCAAAAAAGTTCAGTATGTCAAGGACTACATTTAATGGAACATGGTAAAGTTTTCTGCCCCCATCCAAGGTGGTCTCCATCGAGGAGCTTAGTTTATCATTTGACACTATGAGAAAACATATTAAAAGATCTTTTTATTTGAACCAAACTTGTTCACAAAAGTCATTTAAGTTGGCCTCCTTTGAAAAATGTGTCTGGGATCCACATTACATTTAAGATTGCTGACAGCAGGGAAAATAGTCTAACATTGGACCCTGTTGGAAGCATTCAAAAGATTTTCTTCTCTGAAACTACATGGTCCAAACTTTGTTTCAATAGATCCTGGGTGGTCCCCTTTAAGAAATGTCCTGCAAGTCAACACCTCATCCAAGATTGGTGCAAACAGGGATCTTAGTTGGACCCTATGGGAAAACAAAGATCTCCTTTAGCTGAAACTACTAAACCAATTGGGACCAAGCTTTTTCCAAACACTCAGTTGGTTCCCTTCAAAAAGGTGACCATTAAGTCTTCACCCATCCAAAATGGTTGCCATAAGGACATATTAGTTCAGCTTTGAAGCAAATAACATCAGGGTCTATTAACATACTTCGAAATAAGGTTTTTATGCCCCCGCAATAATAAGTCGGGGGGCATATTGTTTTACCCCTGTCCGTCCTTCCGTCTTCCATCTGTCTGTCGTCCATCCGTCGGTCATCCTGTGTAAACTTTTCATTCAAAGATCTTCTCCTCTGAAACTACTGGGCCAATTGGAACCAAACTTTGCCAAAATAGTCCTTGGATGGTCCCCTACAAAAAAGGTGTGTTTCAGGTCCGTGCCATATCCAAGATGGCCACCAGCAGGAAACATAGTTCTAACATTGGACCTTATGGGAAAACACATTCAGAGATCTTCTCTGAAACTACTGAGCCAATTGGCACCAAACTTGGCCACAATAGTCTTTTGGTTGTCTCTTACAAAAATGGTGTTTTTCAGGTATGCAAGATATCCAAGATGGCAGCCAGCAGGAAACATTGTTTTAACATTGGACCCTATGAGAAAACACATTCAAAGATCTTTTCTGAAACTACTGAGTCAATTGACAGCAAACTTGCCCACAATAGCCCTTTGGTTGTCCCTTACAAATAAGGTGTTTTTCAGGTCCGTGCCATATCCAAGATGGCCGCCAGCAGGAAACATAGTTTTAACATTAGACCCTATGGGAGATCTTCTTCTCTGAAACTACTTAGCCAATTGGCACCAAACTTGGCCAAAATTGTTCAGTGGTCCCTTACAAAAAAAGGTGTTTTTCAGGTCCATGCAATATCCAAGATGGCCACCACCAGCGGGAAACATTGTTAGCTCACCTGACCCAAAGGGTCAGTGTGAGCTTTTGCCATCACTTGGCGTCCGTCGTCCTTTGTCCCTCCGTCAGTTAACTTTTTACATTTTCATCTTCTCCTCTGAAACCACTGAAGCAAATTCAACCAAACTTTACAGGAATGATGTACTAAAGGTCCTTTACAAAGTTTACTCATTTTGTTCCGATCCGATAAAAAACATGGCCACCAGCGCGGAACTTAGGTTTAACATTGGACCCTGTGGGAAAAATCACATTTTCATCTTCTCCTCTGAAACCACTGAAGCAAATTCAATTAAACTTTACAGGAATGATGTACTAAAGGTCCTTAACAAAGATTGGTCATTTCGTTCGAATTCGATAAAAAAGATGGCCGCCGGCACTGAACTTAGTTTAACATTGGACCCTATGGGAAAATCACATTTTTATCTTCTCCTCTGAAACCAGTGAAGCAAATTCAACCAAACTTAAGAGGAATGATGTACTAAAGGTCCATAACTAAGACTGCTCATTTTGTTCCAATCCGATAAAAAACATGGCCACCAGCACAGAACTTAAGTTTCAAATTGAACCCTATGGGAAAAATCACATTTTCATCTTCTCCTCTGAAACCACTGAAGCAAATTCAATTAAACTTTACAGGAATGATTTTCTAAAGGTCCATAACAAAGATTGGTCATTTCGTTCCAATTCGATAAAAAAGATGGCCGCCAGCACAGAACTTAAGTTTAACATTGGACCCTAAGGGAAAATCACATTTTCATCTTTTCCTCTGAAACTTCTGAAGCATATTCAATAAAACTTCACCGGGATGATGTAGTAAAGGTCCTTTACAAAGATTGGTCATTTCCTTCCAATCCGATAAAAGACATGGCCGCCAGCGCCGAACTTAGATTTAACATTGGACCCTATGGGAAAAATCACATTTTCATCTTCTCCTCTGAAACCACTGAAGCAAATTCAATTAAACTTTACAAGAATGATGTACTAAAGGTCCATAACAAAGATTGGTCATTTTGTTCCGATCCAATAAAAAACATGGTCGCAGGCACCAAACTCAGTTTAACATTGGACCCTATGGGAAAATCACATTTTCATCTTCTCCTCTGAAACCATTGAAGCAAATTCAATCAAACTTAATAGGAATGATGTGCTTAAGGTCCATAACAAAGATTGCTCATTTTGTTACGATCCAATAAAAAACATGGCGGCCAGCTTGGAACTTATGTTTAACATTGGACCCTATCGGAAAAAATTTCTCTGAAACCAATGAAGCAAATTCAACCAAACTTTACAGGAATGATGTACTAAAGGTCCATAACAAAGATTATTCATTTGTTCCAATTTGATAAAAAACATGGCCACCAGGGGCAAACATAGTTTAAAATTGGAGCCTAAGGGAAAATCACATTTTCGTCTTCTCCTCTGAAACCACTGAAGCAAATTCAACCAAAAAGCAAGTTGAAGTAAATGTATAGAAGGTCCCTTGCAAAAATTACTCATTTCAGTAGGTACCAATGGATGACATAGCTATACATTAGAACCCATTGGTAAAAAACATAATGGCATAGTAGCATTTATTCAGGTGAGCCATACAGGCTCAGTCTCTGAGCCTCTAGTTTTAACATTGGAACCTTTGGGAAAACACATTCAAGGATCTACTTTTCTGAAACTATTAAGCTAATTGGCACCAAACTTGGCCACAAAAGTCTTTTGGTGGTCCCTTACAAAAAAGGTGTTTTTCAGGTCCGTGCAATATCCAAGATGGCCAACAGTGGGAAACATAGTTTTAACATTGGACTCTATGGGAAAACACATTCAAAAATCTTCTTCTCTGAAACTACTCGGCCAGTAGGAACCAAACTTGGCCACAATAGTCCTTTGATAGTTCCTTACTAAATAGTGTTTTTTGGGGTTCGCTCTATATCCAAGATGTCGGCCAGCAGGAAACATAGTTTTAGCATTGGACCCTATGGTAAAACACATTCAAAGATCTTCTCCTTTGAAACTACTGGGCCAATTGGAACCAAACTTGGCTACAATAGTCCTTTGATGGTTCCTTACAAAAATACAAAAAAGGTGTTTTTCAGGTCTGCACGATATCCATTGGTCGCCAGCAGGAAACATGGTTTTAACATTGAACCCTATGGGAAAACACATTCAAAGATCTTCTTCTCTGAAACTACTGAGCCAATTGGCACCAACTTGCCCACAATAGTCCTTTGGTGGTCCCTTACAAAAAAGGTGTTTTTCAGGTCCATGAGATATCCAAGATGTCCTCCAGCGGGAAACATAGTTTTAACATTGGACCCTATGGGAAAACACATTCAAAGATCTTCGACCCTATGGGAAAACACATTCAAAGATCTTCTTCTCTGAAACTATTAAGCCAATTGGCACCAAACTTGGCCACAATAGTCCTTTGGTTTTCCCTTACACAAAGGTATGTTTCAGGTCTGTGCGATATCCTAGATGGCCGCCAGCAGGAAACATAGATTTAACATTGGACCCTATGGGAAAACACATTCAAAGATCTTCTTCTCTGAAACTACTTGGCCAATTGAAACCAAACTTGGACACAATAGTCCTTAAATGGTTCCTTACAAAAATAGTGTTTTTTAGGTTTGCACTAATGATGGCCACCAGCTGGGAACATAGTTTAAATGGACCCCATGGGAAAACACATTTAAAGACCTTCTCCTCTGGAACTACAGGGCCATTTGGAACTTGCAACTTGGCCACAATAGTCCTTTGATGGTTCCTTAGTTAAAAGGTGTTTTTCAGGTTTGCGCTATATCCAATATGGCCGCCAGTGAGAAACATAGTTTTAACATTGGACCCTATGGGAAAAGAAATTCAAAGATCTTCTTCTCTCAAACTACAGGACCAATTGGAACCAAACTTGGCCACAGCAGTCCTTGGGTGGTCCCTTGCAAAAAGGGTGATTTTTAGGTCAGTGCAATATCCAAGATGGCCACCAGCGGGAAAGGGACCCTATTGGAAAACACATTCAATGATCTTCTTCTGAAACTACTGGGCCAATTGGAACCAAACTTGGCCACAATAGTCCTTGGGTGGTCCCTTGCAAAAAAAAAATGTTTTTTTTTTCAGGTCAGCGTGATATCCAAGGAAACATAGTTTTAATATTACACCCTAAGGGAAAACACATTCAAGAATCTTATTCTCCGAAACTGTGTGGCCAATTGGTACCAAATTTAACTTGGCACAATAGTCCTTGAGTGGTCCTTTACAAAAAAGGTGTTTTTCAGGTTCACATTATATCCAATGTGGCCGCCAGCAGGGAACATAGTTTTTAACATTGGACCCTATGGGAAAACATTCAAAGATCTCCTCTGAAACTACTGAGCCAATGGAACCAAACTTGGTCTTTATGTGGACCCCTGAAAAGAATTTTTTTTTTTTATACCTTTGTTTGTGGGGGTATAAAGGAATCACCCTGTCCGTCTGTCTGTCTGTCCGTCTGTCCGTCCCTCTGTCTGTCTGTCTGTCTGTCTGTCTGTCCGTCCATGTACCTTGTCAGCGCATGTTCTCCTAAATGGCTGCTTGGATTTTGATGTTACACAGTTGTAGTACACCACCTGAAGATGTGCATGAATTAATATGGTTGCTGCCTGAAATGTTGAAGGGGAGATAATTTGTCTTGAAATATTTTTTGGAAAAGGGGGAGGACAAACCTTGTCAGCGCATGTTCTCCTTAACGGCTGTTTGGATTTTGATGAAATGTTATACAGTTGTAGTACACAACCTGAAGATGTGCTGTTAATAACTTAAATATTTTAATACTGTAGACACTACTTAACTACAATAAGGTGTAACCCACCAAGTCAGTACTCACTACAAATATACAAGATACAAACATACATAAGACTACAATACAAACATGCACATACAGTCTACAACATTTATACACTAAAACTAACAGCTAACAATCTAATCCTTTTCTCTTCGGATATTGTTTTTTGGTGATTGTATATAAAATTAATTAACGTCAATTGTAATTGCGCAAATTAGAAAAATTAATTAACGTCAATTGTAATTGCGCAAATTAGAATCCATACAGGAATTCATATTACTCAAATTTCTCCTCTGTTTGAAAGTATTATTGTTCTGATTAAGAGAGTTTTAACTGTCCATTTTTCAAGCATGAAAGAATATTGTGATCGGGAACACCATGTTTTGTGAAAACGTCGGCTATTTGATTCATTGTAGATGTCCAATTCACTTTGGCAATTTCTCCGTTTTGAATTAGTTGTTTCAAAGCACTAATTTCAAGTCTAAGTCTTCGTTCAACGACCTGTTTGTTCGAATGTATTGCATGATAAAGATCTTTATTGTCAATAAAGCATGTAGTTGGAACTTTATTGGTAGTGTCAGTATTGTATAATAATTCATTACACAGGATAGATAAAGATATAGCACAGTCTACACCATCAGCTAACGCTAAAGCTTCACTTGCAAGAGTACTTCTCACAATTCTCCTGATTTTTCTTGACTGCCATGTTATGGGATTTAAATTACCTTCTTTTCCTTTCAAAAACACAATATATCCTCCCTGGCTTCCACCATCAGGGAGATTTCCAAACAAAGCATCACTGAATAGTACTATTTCTAATTCAGATCCAAGATCATTAAAGCAAAGGGATACTTGCTCATTTTGTACTTTTCTTATAATTTTGTTAACTCTTTTCAAGTCCTCAACTGTACTATTCATAATTCTCGAAGAAATGTTAGCTACACCAAATGCAATATCCGGTCTAGTTTGCTTCGAAAGCCATAGTAATTGTCCAACCTTTGAACGCAACAAAGTTTTTTCTGTTGGAGTAAGAGATGATGTCTTTGATCTTCGGCAATCAATTGGCACTGTTTTCAAGTTATTGACATAGTCCTTTTGACTCAGTGTAATTTTGTCATCATCTTGTTTAAGACTTAATCCTAGATACTTAAAAGATTCAGATTCCTCCTTTCCAACCTTAAACAAGTCTCTAACCTTTACTATAACATCCCTTTTAAATGTATCACATCCTGCCCATAAAAAGTCATCTACATGTACAGCAAGTACTCCAGACAAACCTCTTTTGTTGTGCCAGTAAAACACGGCTGGATCAACTTTTGATACTGTTCCTCCTAATTGTAAGAGTGTTTTCTTAACTTTTTCATACCATTTTAATGAAGCATCGGCAAGTCCGTAAACGCATTTGTTTAATTTCCATATTTTTCCTTTCACTGCAGACTCTTTAGGAGGTCTGACATATACTTCTCTTTGCATTTTCTTTCCTTGTAAGAAGGCAGTCTTTATGTCTATGGAATTAATTTTCCATTTCTAACTAGTGATAATTGATAATATCAGTCGCAAAGATTGTTTTTCACATGTAGGAGAATTCTTTTGGATTTCATCTTACAGTCTTCCTCGAAACCTTTTGCAACAAGCCTTGCCTTACGCAATAT
>MJUU01026293.1:6366-28662 GCA_002080025.1 Modiolus philippinarum
AAATCTAAAATACAAAATAAAGGATGATAAACAAGTTATCGGGCTTTTGACAGCTGATGTATTGTAAAATATCAACCCGCTCGCCAGAATATGAAGCTTGGGGCTCATTCGCTTCGCTCACTCGCCCCTGTGCTTCATATTCTGGCTCACGGGTTGATATTTTACGATACATAGCTGTCAAGAGCCCGATAACATATACATATTATATGAATACATAGTACTCGTCTTGATAAGTTGGACTTTTTTCTAGTTTGATTTCTACTGTGGGTCTTTTTGTGTATTTATTTTTAGCCATTCACCACACAGGGGGGGGGAGGGTTTGGATCCAAGAAAAAGAGTTTAACCCCACCGCAATTTTTGCGCCTGTCCCAAGACAGGAATATGTTGTTCATTGGCTTGTCCTTGTTTTCTTATAAAAGTTTAGTTTCTTGATATTTGGGTTGTTGGATGTGGTTTGTTTCCATTGATTTATTCACCTTTTTACCCTTTTTTGGCCATTTAGGGCTTACTATATGGTGTGAGGTTCCTCACTGTGTTGAAGACCATATGGTGACCCCTAGATGTTTTGTTTTGGGTCGTTTTAACCTGGATATGGGATGTTGTCTCCTTAACATTTACCCCATTTCCTTTCTTTTTCATGATAAGTATTCAATATAGATGCAAGGTACAAATTCTAGGAAATAGAAGGATTGATACTATTTAGCAAAAAAAAAAAAAAAAAACAAAAAAAAATCATACAATGAAAATTAGCCGTAGGTCTTTAATATTTCATATTTGACTTACGATTAAAATCTGTCGTAAGATTGCTTGTGAAAATGTTTGACCAATGTATTAAAAGAAAAAAAAATACATCCGGCAGAAACAAACAGATATGGTAGCATGGTATCCATGTAATGTAGATCTAATACATTTGTATACAACAGACCTTTTAAGGCAATTAATAAGCACGATAGTATACAAATTGCATTAAAATACAATATAAGATATGGGATAAATGTCCATGAGACAAACTCTTTTCAAATACATTGTAGAACCAAGCAATGGACCAACTCTTTTATTGTTACTTGTCTACTGGAAGTCACCTAAAGACCTTCAACAATGAGTGTTGCTAATACCTCACGGACCAAAGCGAGTTTGGCTTCCTATTTCGATAATTTTGATTATTTCTTCGCCATCAGACTTTGTACACCTTTCGATTTCTTGTTTTCGAATGTTTTAATTTAGAGTTAGTAAATTTAGAGTAATTCTGGGATTTTGTTTTCCATCGCCAAGATGTTGAGCAATGCTACATTTATGTCCTTTTTCATGACGATGGAATACGATAGATTGTGAGATTTTGTGTCTTATGGTATTTCATTATGTTTGTTTGATTGTGTGGGTTTTAATGACAGTATTTTGTTATATCGTGGCGTTCAGTTTTATCGGCGGAGGAGGTCGGAGTAACCAGAGAAAACTAGCGACCTGAGACAGGTATCTGGGATACCTTATCACTTACGGTTGCAAGTTTTTTCATTATGTGAAAGGCAATATTATAGTAAAAACATTTAAGAATGGAGTATTCACAAAAAGAAAATGTATTTGGACAAACAAACATAAAGAAGAATTACCAAAGTTACTATAAATTTAGTTTTTGCCATTGGAAAACTATGGTTTGTTCATTGCAGACCAAAGCAAAATATCTGAAAGACCACAAATATACGGATGCATAAAAGTTGATAGATAACAAATAACCAATATGTTCTAAAAGGAAAGCCAAAATCGGCTAAAGACAGAGATTTGAAAGAGGGCGATACTCTTTGGTTTTAATTAATATTAATGGAAAATAATATCCTGATTTCTAGATAGAATCGCAAAACACATGAACAAATTCGGTTTTAGGGCATGCATGGAAGTACTGGACTGTTGAGTGGGGAATACCATTGAAAACTTAATGTCCACCATATATCAGGCATATATCAAGCAGCACAAATACCTAAATGCCGACGATTCTGTAAATTTAGTTTCCGTAGAAGGCCATTTCAATAACTTATGTCTCTTCAGTGGAGGTCGAATCAAGGTATTTGGAAGACCATGAACGGAAAGACGTATCAAAAGTGTTAGAGAAAAGTTTTCTTATAGGCTCTAATGAAAAGTCTAAAACCGTTAGGAACAGAGTTTTCAAGAAAACGATACTAAAGGATGCTTCTGAACTAACCATACAATAAATAACTTAACAAGACGCCCAAAAATAGGCGAAAAATCAATGAAGGGAAAAGTTTGCATGATGAAGCAATTAAGTGATAGATTAATTTTTGTATTCATCTGCAAGTCTATACATTTCTTTTATAATGCTTAAATAGAGTAAAAATTGTCGAAATTAACAATATTTAAATACGTTTTATTGAATACATAAGATAAAGCTAGAGTTCATAGCACTTCTAATCACTTGGTCTTTTTTCATATCAGCAGCCTATTTTGCCAACTTTGCATACTCTGAAAAAGAATTTAAGTTAAAAAATATTATATTGCTACATTTTGGTGTTCAAAATGTGCACAAAAGGTGAGATTGTTAATTACTGCTTTTTGGTATTCAAAGTGTCTTAATTTTATTAAAACAAACTTATAACAAGTACAACTGCATAGTCATACAACATGTAGATTACTTAAGGTGGTTCACTCATCACATTTTTGAATTTGTGTCAGATTTCAGAATTTCCCTGATTTTCTATACTTTAATGGCTTAGAGCATTTTGCAAATAAACCCCTTTTTTATTTCATGAATGTCTTTTATTAGTAAAATTAAAACACCTGACGAGTTTTCCTAAAATTCAGCATATAACTTCCTAGCTTTTTGACTAATAATAAGGGAAAATCCTTTTCCAACCAGATTTTTTATGTCTTCTATCTCCGTTTAAAGCACATGGACCTAAATATTTCTTTTAGTCTGTAATGCTTTATCAATTTCAATAGATTTCAAGAAATCCTTGAAATAAACAATATCAGGATTGAACCTCCTTAAATAAGCTACAATTCGACAAAAAAATTGTCTATTGCATGATGTCACTCTAGGTATTATGGGAGTTCACGCTATGAGTGCCTTGGTTTTGAATGTTGTGTTTTTCTTTTTTCTTGTGGATTTGGATTCCCTTTGCCCGTTGGTATTCCACTGTCCTTTCTAAAATTTGTTCAGCTTTGATTCTACGTCAAAAATTATATTATATACAATTATTGCTTAAAAATATAAGTAAAATCAAACGAGCAAAGCCTACTGTAGCAACGGAATAGGTCACGTAAGTCTTGTTCAAATTTGAAACATACGGATACAAACAAAACTTGAATTTCATAATCCTAAGACTTCATATTTGGCAGAAATTACAACTTTACCATGAATTGGCTCGGTGCCAAATGACAAGACTTACACCCGTTCACACTTATGATATTTGATTCGATCGCAATCATTGCACCCAGTTTTGGCTGTTCATATTGTTCAGAAATAAATTGCAATCGACCTTTTTCGGTCCATGTTAAACTATTAGCTTCACCCATCGGTCCCGTGACTATGGCTACCTGTGGATTGTCGTATTTTGTAAATAGAAATATAACGATAGCTTGTAAAAAGTAGAAAATACCAAGATTTAGAATTGCGTTCTTAAAAATGAACAACTATATGCTTATTCTACATAAACAAGGTGCGATAAGAGCCTGATTTGGCCCTAAATTTCGGTGATTTTTTAAGGTGCACCTGGATATTTTCTTTAATGTTGGTTTGAAAGTTCAGATACCACTTAAGGAAAAAACACAAAATTTAGAATTCATGACGTCACAATATGTACAGTTCTGACGTCATGCTGAAGCTACTTTTGAACGTTTTCATAGAAAAACAAGGAATTTAGCATATTTTCGAACGGTTTTTCTAATCGGAAATATAGAGCACATTCAAGAACCAATTAGATATTTTACCAAATTGTTACTACAGATGCATTGGACCTCCAATATGAATATTTTTGTGGTTCTTGTCTGTGCTCTATGTTTCCTCTTAAGAAAAAGTTGTCAGAATGAGTCAAATTAGTCATTTTTCGAGAAAATGTGCAAGTTGTCCTATTTTCTACACTGAAAAACTCTGTAATCGTACATCAGTACTTGAGTAATCTTCCTTTTAACTATTAACCTATATCCATAGACTGAACATTTCAACAATTTATAATGTGAATTTAAGCAAACTTATTTTTTAGGCCAAATAAGGCCCTTACCGCACCTACTCCAAATTTCGCTTTCTTTCGGTATAAAATTTATGAGAATCGGAAGAACTTTAGTCTCGTCAAAATCGATTTATAAATGTCAAACGTTTTCACAAGTATCCCCCTTTTAGAGTTGAATTTTCAGGAAACTAATACAATTTTTTTTATTGGTACAACTATGTGGTTAAAATAGATAAAATAGGCTTTTCGTCGGTGTAATTCTTTTCACTTAAGAAAAAGATTTTCTCTCGTCAAAATCGGTTTGAAAATCGCCATTTTCACTAAATCTACACCAGACCCCAGACAATATGGCGACAGCTAGATTGTGATGATTCAACAACATAATTGTCAGTCTTATTATGTTGTTTGTCAATATTTTATAATAAATAGTTTGAAAATAAAATAATGATAAAATAATAATTTAAAAATAAAATAATGATAAAACAATAGTTTAAAAACAAGAACTGTTTTCTAAAATTTCTATTTTGAATAAAGCGGACTGTTTATGGTTCAATTGATTTATGACCCTTTGACAGCCACACCTGATGTTTATTGTGCCAAACCGTGATACCTGTGGCTTAATAACTTAAGAAATGACCTGATGGTGATATATACATCACGTATGTAACAAATTCGTGTGTTGTGTAGTCAGCGTCAACGACTATACAAATTGAGTTTCGAAGCATCCGCTTATTTTTGTTAGATCTACATGTAGTCCCAATTTTCATTTTATTATAATTCTTAAGATATGTTATTTTTGTTTGTTACAATTTATACCATTTGTAACATTTAAAATATTTATCAAATACGAAAATGATATTAAATGCTATGACAATTACGCATCGTTTACTCCTTATATAATAAACAGGTACCAGCACAATTCATGTTAACCAGTTAGCATCTGATTGACAGAGTTACATTTCCTAAAAACGTCTGTTAGTATGCTATAAAAAGAGGTTGTTTAAAAAGAAGACGTTAACGGTTTTTTTTTGATGAATAGTTAGATCGATTGCCGTCAATCGCAATCGATTCTTAAGTCTGTTTCACTTCCTTTAGATAATGAAAATTTTACAATTTCTCTGTTATTTGAAAACCAATATCTCTAAAGTTTTGCATGAAAATCAAGAATGACCATACATAACTGAAAAATGACACTGTTACGATTAAAAACAGGTAAATATCGATGTGTACATTTGAATTTTCCTTGTTTTTGTCAGACGGGTTAAAAATTCGAAGTGTTGTATTTTTCCATTTTTTTGGGCGAACAGGCAGGAACATTTAATCGATGGGCAAGATGCATTTGGTTAATACTTGATTACCTGTCAACAGGTAAAAGGTGACACTACCCATGTCAGATTAGTCCATTCTCGATGACAATCGTGCGAGGTAAATATTTTCCATTCAAACATAACAGAGATTTTGAAAAAGTTGTTTTTCCTAGAAAGTATACAATTTGTTGATAAATAATTACAGAAATTAGAAGTGTACGGTATTTTCACATAGTCATGCAAAATTTTGAGCCGAAATATCCAGCAATGCAGTCAGCAGAATGCAAAATCTATTATCTGATAGGAAGTGAAACAGAGTTTAATGAGAACGATTAAACCTGATTGCGATTGATTCTATGTTTGAAATGTGAGCATAAACAGGTTTTTAATGAATCGATTTTTATTTGAATCGAGTGCATCTAGATATATTGTGAAAAGGTGTTACAGATCCTATTCGGTACTACAAGAACAAGTTATGATTTTGTTAGATATACTCTCGAGTAGATATAATACCTACCATCAACTTCTAATGTACCATTGCCATTAGAGTCAACTCCCGGTAAAGCTTTATTAAATGCTTCTACCCATTCCGAATGGGACAAACCAAAGGCAGGCCAGTTATTGACGTAGTAAGAGGCAAACTCATCAGCAGTGATGTGGCCATCGCTGTTTCCATCTGTCCAGCTAAATGCCAACTGAACCGCACTACTAACGTACCTTTTGCTTATGTGACTGTGAGTTGCTAGCTATGTAAGAAAAGAAGGTAAAATATGATGCAAACCATGTAAAAACGTAATGCATATTGGTATTGGCTTGATATATTGGAAAATGCTGTCTTTGAATAAAAAAAATAATTTTCATTTTACATCATTGATAAAATTATGGAAACACGTGTATTGTTTATTTAGTGAACTAATTATAACTTTCCGTTTTTAAAAGAAAGGGAAAAAGGAAAGCAGAATAATGGTGCATTTATCCGAAGGGTTCCATATAGAGTAACTAGGATACTTTGAATAGAATGCTATTGGTGAGATAAAAAGGGAAAGAAAACTACTTTAGACAAAATTTAATATTCAAATAAATCATTGGTAAAGGACCCTTTTCCTACTTTTCAAACTACCCAGAAAACAAACAATACAAGAAATATGTAGTTACCACGACGAGGATTAGTCAAATGAACTAAGAAAAGCAAACAACACAATACACCAACCAAGACACGGACTATACAGTTTCAGCGACACATAACTTGATAGAACAGTAAGTACACAGTATTGGTTAAGTAAGACATTCTCATAGTACAATGACAAATACCGAAGTTACTATTAATTTATTTTCTGTATATATGCGCATTTCGACAAGTGTACCAAAAAAGTAAAAAATAAAACTTTGCCACTAGAAATTAAAACCCGGCTGAAGATTGAATATTATTCACCCTTCTGCACATCGTCGATTTATTCGTGTCAGCTGAATGTTTTGTTTCTGGTGAAATAAAAGGCATAAAGAGAGAGAGAGAGAAAAGAAAAAATCGGCAATTTGTTTTTTTAACACTAAATGAAATATATAAATGAACAAGAGGAAGAGAATAAATACTTACATTTGTTGTTAATCTAACGGTCTCTGCGACTTGACTAGTAGAAAGTCTCCTATTTGGTAACGCCAGACATACAGCAGCTAAGCATGCTAGTACGATGAAAACTTTCATTGTTTCGGTTTTTTTCTGAAAACAAAGAAGTAACGTTTTAATCTGAAAAGGACTTATGTTGTTTGTGCTCTCAGTTTTGTTATTTGTGTTAGAGTACGATTGTCTTATTGACATAGAGTACATAAATGTAAGTAATAAAGTCGTGTATAAAATGCATCTAAAATACCAAAAATACAAATAATAAAAAAAAAAATTAAAAAAAAAAGAAAAAAGAAAAAAAAAAGTATTCAATTGTGACTTGCGAAACTTGAAAAATGCAGATTTAAAAAAAAAAACGTGAAAACTTATCCAATTGTGACTTATGAAACTTGTAAGATGCAAGAATATCAGCAAGAAATATATGGCCTTTGAGTAGTTAATCTGTAGTGAGGAATGTCTTATCTTTTTATCTGTTAATAAGACAATGCCTTCCTCAAGGAAATTGCACAAAACAACCCATTTATCACGCCATAAAAAAAAAAAAAAAAAAAAAAAAAAAAAAAACATTACATATTTCATCTNAAAAGCATAACATATTTCATTTTTTGCAACAAAGTCTCTATACTCGTTGTACCATTGCTATGATAAGGCTGATTTTGTTTAATTGTTTTCCTTAGGCTACATATTTTGGTTTTAGATATAGATAATAAGCAAAGTCATGTATTATCTTTATTCAACAAAAAGGAGACAAATTTGATATTTGATATTTCACTAAACAAGCGATTTATTATAAATTCTAACATGACACTCTTCTAAATCCTATAAAGCATCCGTATTGTACGATATCAAGTCATCTATAATATACTCCTTGCATACATCATTTACTTCATTTACTAATATTTTGTTAAAGCTTATTGTTTTTACTAAATGGATCATCCAAACAGCCACATCAAATAATAACAATAGAAATTTTTAACCGAACTAAAATCAACAGTGGAAATCGACCTCGCCATAACCTAGCAACGAGTGTTCCTTGTGTTATGAAATCTTATCTATGAAACACATCATAATCATGATAATATTCAGTTTAATAAAAAAAATTTCAGTTGTTTTCGTTATTAGATTTATTTATTACATACTTAGTAGAAATAAAAGCGTTTTTGCATGATCAATATGACCGGAAGTAAACTGTCCATATTTTCACACCCGGGAAAATAATAGGTTATTTTATGCTCCTCGTGCATCTCAGACAAAATAAACGACTTCCGATCCATATTGGCCTGGGCAAATAAACGACTTCCGGTCCATATCGGCCTGGCATTTCTAAACGTCGGAAGTATGTAATAAAAACTTTAATACATGTGCATTTCCATATTGACCTGATTATCATCCCTCGACCCACATTGTCCCTCGACTTCGTCTCGGGCCAATATGGGTGTCTCGGGATGATAACCAGGCCAATATGGAAATGCCCATGTATTAATCTGTATATATTTATTTGTTTGTTTGTTTAAATATAACTTAATGAAACAGTCATACAATATTTCTAAATCAATTACTGAATGGACCCAGCTCATACCTGAAGACCCGCTTTGGTTTAAAATAAAATAAAAATGGTAAAGCTGGCCACAATTAAAAGGTAAAAAACACAAAAATATACAAATAAAAACATATAAAAATGACAAAAATGGAAGGAGGGGAAGACTGTCCAACGTTTCGGCCGTTTGGCCTTCGACTAGGGGACTACCGGGCTGAAATACGGAGAAGAAGATGGAAATGACGAGAGGAGGCAGACCTAATGGCGTGTCACAGATATTACCTGCAGAAATAAGCTGTTTAATAGTCGCCACGGACATAGCCTTCAACAATGACCTCATAGTACGTTCAAGACAGCCCTAGCACAGGTTTGAGCTGAATTTATTGCTAGATGTCGAGCAACGCTACATCCATGTTTTATGACTTATTGATGCGGAATCGTCAAATTAAATACAACTAACTGGCAAAGTGTTCTTTGAGGGCACTCATCGAGTCAATATACAAAAACTTAGCATAATAAAATCATGAAATGTGGGCACAATAATCAGCTGGTCAGAATACAATTCGAAATTACAAAAAAAAACTATCATGCCAAAATCTGAAAGTATGATACTGCATTCATACGAGGAATTCTCATAAGTCAAAATAAAACTTTGTTCAAAACAGAATAGGAAGTGGAAACGGACAAAAATGTACGTATTCAGTAAGTTTATTTCTATTCAAGGATGCAAATTACATGGGGCCCAGTAGCCCAAGGCCCCGAAAATTTGACCTGGGCAACTGAAATTTTAAAACCAGTAGCCCAGGTTGCTACTGAAATATCCTGAAAATTTGGTTGACAATATAGTTCTGGGCTAGTAAAATATAGGCTGGGCTACTGAATTCTGTTCGGCATGGGCCCAGGTGACCACTTTACCAATATTGCGAATTTTCATACCTGCTATTGCTACGAAAATTGATATTCTCTTTTAAAAACATAACTGAACACAAAAATGTACGAACGAAACAATGAACAGAACCATAACTGAGCAAGAAGATCCATACATTTCTACGTACGCAGCAAAAATAGAAACACTAAGAAACAAACTAACACTAATTATCGCGAAGATATACGAGAGCAACAAACACAGAAGCATTATGGTATAACAAACTTAACTAGGCACGGATATTCACGATGAAATACGAACGTAACAAAAATAAAAGCACCAAAAACAAATCAAACTAAATACGAAAATTATCGAAAATTTACAAACACATAAAAAAAGCACTAACAAAACATTTAACTAAACACAAATATGTACGAGCTCGAGAAAAATAGAGGCATGAACAACTAAGCACGAAGATTCACTAAGATAATTGCGAGTAACAAAAAATAGAATAACTAACAAACAAGCCAAACACAAAAATCCACAATAGTTTACGAACGTAAAAAATATAAGCAGCAATAATTAAGCTGAGTATGAACTAGAAAAAAAAAAAAAAAAAAAAGGACACCAGCAATGTTCAACGAGTAATATATTGAATATTTATGAACAATGGAAAAATGGAAAATTAACATTCATCAACTAGTACTTACTTTCTGGTATCACTATTGAGTTCTTCCAAAATCAAGTGCACAGGATCCCAAATGTAAGCATAATATATAGCAAAGGTGTGAGGTCAAACTCAGGACAATAGTAAATTTGAAATGATTATTTTATTGTTGTAAATGGTCATATGCTTATTATGCTATTTACTGACCATTTTGACTAAAATTAGGATACTTTTATATATAAAATTGTCTAATTTACGTCTGGGTTGAACTTACAGCAAATTAAGTTTCGGTAGATGGCTTTTTCAACAACTCATGTCTCTTCAGTGCATACTTTGAAACATTCAATGACCAAAATCTAAAAATGTATAAGATCTGATAGAAAACAAGTTACCAATAGTATCTGAAAGAAAACACCAGAGGACAGGGTTTTCACGAGGGAGATGCCTATGTATATATACAAAATTTTCTAATGTTAAATATTGCAAGTTTTGAAATAAAATTATTTTTATTTAGCGCCAAAGTACTTCAGCACTGGTCAAGTAAATACAAATTTGTACTAACCGTTCACAACATTTGCAACAACTTAATTTCCGCTTTTACTTGAAACTTAAATAATAGAAGTCCCAGAGTTTATTCACTAACCCAGTTCTCAGTACTTCAGAAAACTCGAAAACTAATTTCATTAGGAAGGGGAGGTGTGGTAAGGCTACTTTTTTGGCCCCTCGTTTTTGAAAATACAAAATATTGTAAATTAATCAATTTTCACTCTTACGATGTTCACAAGACATTAGTCTGTCATATATCAGTAATCATAGTTCTGAATTCTGTCTCATATTTTTGTACTAAGCTCTCAGACTTAGTGTTTTTCAGGAAAATCCTTAAAATCCTTAAAAATTGCCTTATTTTGACGTCTTCTCATCAATATTTAGATATGAGCAACAGCCTTACCTAAAAAGATCTTTTGCTATGAGTCGTATTTTTAAAAGATATTGATGTGGTTGAAATATCTTTTTGGGTAAGGCTGTTGCTCACATTTGAATTCAATGAAAAGTAAATATGCAAAATGGCCATATTTGGTTAATTTCCCCAAATATGACATGATTATGACGTCACTGTGACGTCATAACTGACTTTTCTGTATAAAAGTGTATAGATTATATTACTTTAATCATCTGGCAAAAAATACTCTGTAAGCATCAAAGAAACCTGGAAATAACTTTTTTCTCACTTTAGATGAAATTCACTGAAAACATTTATTTTACTCCCTAGTAAAGAAATAAATCATCAAAACTCTTGAAATTTCATCTTCGTTGCCAAGGCAACCACTTATGGTATTTTCCAACATTTCCATTCGAAATAATGCATTAATTTCCTTTAAAACAAAGTATTAATTACATTTAATATGAAAAATTATACAGATATTGTGATAAAACATTTTTGTACACATTAAATAATGTAGAACCATGTCCTGAACAATTTATTGGGCACTAGATTTCAATACAGCAGGTAATTACCTGTGGTATATACCATCGGTACTGTACACCCAGTTTCAACAAAAAAAGCAAAAATCTGCCATTTTTGCCCCTTTTAAAACAGCCAGAAGAAATACAAGCAATTTTCACAGCAAAAACATTAGTATTTCTTGAAAGTATATATCAATACCTGTTCCAGGAGAAAAAAATTGCTGAGGTTATATTTTTTTCTGAGCTGCAATTAAGTAGAACTCGGTTATTGGTTTGATGATGCGGTTGGGCTGCATCTCGGCCTCATGTATTGGTTTTTGGATGATAACTTCAAAATATTATATCCAATTCAAATGAATCTTATATACATTGTTTTGTACCAGAGGTGAAAGAAGTCTATTGATTGGGAGGATGCAAGGTCAAAGGTCAAGGTCACAGTGACAGAAATAGATAGAAAATTTCAGGAATAAAATGGTTTTCGCACTATAATTCACATAATATACATCCAATTCAAATGAAAGTTGGATAAATTAATGGATACGGGAAGGAAAAGAAACCTATTGGTTTTAGAGAAAGAAGGTCAAAGGTCAAGGTCAAAGTAACAAAAAAGAAAATTGAAAATTTCAGAAAAATTTGGATCCCGGGCAATAACTCTACATGTGTACATTCAAAATGACCAAAACAAGATTGAAAATTTTTAGAAAAAAAAAGGCGGTTGTTGAACATTCAGTTCAATTACAATTTCGATATACTGTTGAGTTAATATAAGAAAGATAACAGGAAACACCTACAATGGCCGCAAACCACAATCACACGCCACAATCCAACAGGGAACCGCACGAGAAAAACAATAAAATGACAAAAGACAAACATGGACAACGATTGGAACTCGGGATAGCCGGACTTGGTACCGGCACTAGCAAGAGCTAGCGGTAGGGTTAAACCGGTTTATGGGTACCCAAACCTCCCATTTCTCTATCCCGTTTCCCTATAGTATAATAAAACATACAAATACAAATAAAACCCAATACAGGTAGACTACTAACTCCAATACCACAATCTTGAGAAGGAAAGAAAAAGACAAAACGTAATTTAAAAAGATGGGTCGAGGAGTGCTCGCCGCTAAACTGCCGGCTAGCTCAAGGAGCCTAGTCTGCTGGTAAAATACTGTCGCACTGCGGAATAAAGATCAAACTCAAAACTCCCCGAAGGGTTTGGTAAAGAATTATCATAGATTTCGGTAGACATCGGCACTATCAGTGAGAGGCCAGTAAACCTGTAATATCATCAGGTCATTGGATCCCAAAGCCAATTTAACGGAATCCTGAAGAATATCCTGTAAATATCCCCTATTCAAGGTCAAAGTGACCAAAAAGAAAATTGAAAATTTCAGAAAAATTTGGATCCCGGGCAATAACTCTACATGTGTACATTCAAAATGACCAAAACAAGATTGAACATTTTTAGAAAAAAAGGCGGTTTTTGAACATTCCGTTCAATTACAATGGAGTACCAGAAAGGGAAGAACAATACAAATTTTGGACAAAGTGGGTCAAAGGTCAAAGTGACCCCTAGTCCCCTATAAATTAAAAATTTGCAGAAACGTTGGATTCTGAACATTGATTTCTGGACAAAAAATCAAACCTTTAAATTCAGTTAAAATAAAAATTGAAAATATTGTTTAGAACCAGGAGGAAAAGAACCTTATGTATTGTGGAGAAAGTAGCTCTCAAAGGTCAATGTCATAGTAACAGAAATTATGATTTTTTGGATGATTATTAAAAAGTCTATATTAGATTCAAATAAAACTTTAACGTATTAATGGCTACGACGAAACAGACTGCTATTGAATGTAGAAACTAGAAACTCTCCAACTGATCCAAAGCTAAAGGGTATTATTTTCTAGTGTGATAATAAACTTAGATGTAATATGTCCCAGTGTGTCATAGGAGATGATCTTTGAATGCGTTTTCCCATAGGGCCCAATGTTAAATTAAGTTCCCTGCTGGGAGCGATCTTAGATCTGATGGGGACTTGCTAGACACTAAGGACAGTTGTGACTAAGTATGGTTCCAATTGGCCAAGTAGTCTCAGAGGAAAAGATCTTTGAATGTGTTTTCCCATAGGGTACAATGTTAAACTATGTTGTCTTGGATCTGATGGGAACTTGCCGGACATAGGGTCCAATGTTAAACTAAGTTCACCGCTGGCAGCCATCTTGGATGAGGTTAACAACTTCCATAAGGAAGATAAAATGTAGTCCCTGACATACTAAACATTTTTGTTTTAAATCTGAACCTCTATCTCTACCTCTATCTCAAATCTTTATTAAAATACAAGGCAAAATGTATAAAGTTACAAAAAAAAAAAATACAAAAAATTACCAATGAAGGGCAATAACTCCTCTGTACGTATTCAGATTTTCTTCAAAATTTCTAGGTGGGTGAATCTTGATATGCTGAACATTTTTATGGTTTAAAGTTGACCTCTTTCTGTTATTTTTTATATAAAAAATGAAAAATATCAAAATTTTGAAAATTTCGCGGGACAAAGGGCAATAACTCTAAGATGGGTTTTTTTGATTTTCTTCAAAATTTCAGGGCAGGTAGATCTTGTCATGCTGATCACTTTTACAATGTCAGATTTTTTTTTATCTGTAATGCATTTGCCAAAAACAGCACTTTACACTTATGTGCTTTCTTTAGTAACGGCAGCCATATTGTTAGGTCCTCTGACTAATCGAACACAATTTTGAATCTCGATACCCTTGTATTATTGGTTAACATTGGCCAAGAGGTTTCAGAGGAGAAGATTTTTGAAAAAGTTTACGACGGACGCCAAGTGATGGCAATAGCTCACCTGGCCTTTTAGACCAGGTGAGCTAAAAATAGTTAAAGGTACCGTACAATCAAAAGAAACTATTCAAGCTCAAAATCTAAATGGAATCAGGGTGCACAAACCGAGTTGCAATTTATATATTTCGTACCATGTTTCATTGGAATTAAATATGGACTTTATTTTCATCCATGGTTCATATCTAAAATTCTAAGAATTCAAATAAGGTCAAATTTCAAGTTTCTTCCATCATTGTATAAATCACCATGACCTCTACTTTGAACTTTTTACAATTTCAACTAGAGGTTGTCCGAAACGACAGTTATCACCGCAGAAAACAGTTGTTTTACACCATGGGCATAATTTTTTTTCTCAATTTTTTTGAAATCAAACTATTGATAGCCGTTATTTTTACAAAAAATATTTGAAGGAAATATGGTTGTTAGGCAGAATTCCAAAAATTAAGTGGTCTTTGAGACTTTCAGGAAATCTACCAAAATTCGAATTCGAATACTTTTGAAATTAAATTGGTGAAAATAATTGTCCTTAACTAAACCAACTATGCAAGTATGGTTGCTAGGTGGAATTCCAAAAATAAATAAATAAATAAATAAATAAGTGGTTTTTGAGATTTTCAGGAAATATACTAAACTTGGAATCAAATATTTTTAAATCCAATTGATGAAAATGTTTGTCCTTAATTAAAGAAACTATTTAAGTAAGGCTGCTAGGTAGAATTCAAAAAAATAAGTTGTCTTTGAGACTTTCAGGAAATTTATTAAGATTGGAATCAAATATTTTTGAAATTTAAAGTATGACAATTTTTGGTTGCTAGGTATAATTCCAAAAAATAAGCAGTCTTTAAGACTTGCAGAAAATCCAATTGCTGAATTTTTTTTCTCCTAATTGAAACAAATTCTTAAAGTGTGGTTGCTATGTAAAATTTAAAAAATAAGTGTTCTTTAAGACTTTCAGGAAACTTACCAAACTTGGAATCACATTTTAGAATTATAATTATTCAAAATTTCGTTTTCTACCAAACACTTGATAAGATATATAGTTACCGGTATATGCTCAAATTAAAAAAAAATATTAGTCTTTGACAATTTCAGGAAACTTACCAAAGTTGAAATCGGAATCGAAAATCCAAAGCTTATTGCAAACCTACAGACTGTATGCAACAATTCTGCATAAAGATTTAATCCCTAAATTAAAAAATGTAGGAGGAGTTTGTGTCACATGCAACATGTGTCAAAATCAACATCTTTTGGGACTTTGTCAAAATCAATATCTTGGGACCTCCTGTTTGCACCAAGATAAAAATTTTAAAAAATCCGAGGTTTTTACGCATCTACAGACTATATGCAACAATTCTACAACAATTCAAATCCCTAAATCCATAAATGTATAAAAGGAGTTTGTGTCACATGCCACATGTGTAAAAATTCACACCATGGGGCCTCTTGTGATCACCAAGACCAATATAAAAAAATCCGAAAGCTTATTGTTATATGCAAATTTCAATCTTTATGGGTGACTTTGACCTTGAACTTTGTCCCACTTTCTCCAAAATCTGTTTTGTTCTTCCCTTTCTGGTACTCAACAGTATATCGAAATTGTGATTGAACTGATTGATCAGCAACCGCGTTTTTTCTTAAAATTTTCTATCTAGTTTTGGTCATTTTGAACGAAAACGTGTAGAGTTATTGCCCGGGATCCAAATTTTTCTGAAATTTTCAATTTTCTTTTTGGTCACTTTGACCTTGACATTTGACCTTCTTTCTCTAAAATCAATAGGTTTCTTTTCCTTTCCATGTTCATTGATTTATCCAAGTTTCATTTGAATTGGATGCATATTATTTGAATTATAGTGCGAAAACCATTTTTTTTCTGAAATTTTCTATCTATTTCTGTCAATGTGACCTTGACCTTTGACCTTGCATCCTATCAATCAATAGGCTTCTTTCACCTCTGGTACCAAACAATGTATCCATTTGAGTTGGACATAATCTTTTGAAGTTATCATCCAAAAACCAATATATGAGGCCGAGATGCAGCCCAACCACATCATCAAACCAATAACCGAGTTCTACTTAATTGCAGCTCAGAAAAAAATATAACCTTAGCAATTTTTTCTCCTGGAACAGGTATTGATATATACTTTCAAGAAATACTAATGTTTTTGCTGTGAAAAATTGCGTGCTTTTCTTCTGGCTGCTTTAAAAGGGGCAAAAATGGCAAATTTTTGCTATTTTGTTGAAACTGGCCGTACAGTACCGATGGTATATACCACAGGTAATTACCTTCTGTATTGAAAACTAGTGCCCAATAAATTGTTTAGGACATGGTTCTACATTACTTAATTTGTACAAAAATGTTTTATCATAATATCTGGATGATTTTTTTACATTAAATGTAATTAAGACGTTGTTCTAAAGGAAATTAATGCATTTTTTCGAATGGAAATGTTGGAAAATACCATAAGTGGTTGCCATGGCAACGAAATTGAAATTTCAAGAGTTTTGATGATTTATTTCTTTACTAGGGAGTAAAATGAATGTTTTCAGTGAATTTCATCTAAAGTGAGAAAAAAGTTATTTCCAGGTTTCTTTGATGCTTACAGAGAATTACTCTTAATACCTCCTCCAAATTGTAATATCTAAATTTTATGAAAGATTATTTAAACTTAACGAGTATTTCCCTCTTGCAAAGCTCTGTCCTCAGAAGATTGTGGATTTTCATTTAGATCCTATTGTATGCATGTTGTCTGTTAGTCTGTATACATATTTCAATGTATGATCTTCCAGAACTCTTTAATTTTTGACAACAAAAGTTGTCGAAATATCCATATGTAATAACTTAATTTAAAAAAAGCTTCAGTATTACATTCTTCTGTACCCAACACAGGCGCGGACCCAGGCAATTTGAAAAGGGGGTTCCAATTCGAAATTGAAATAAAATTTTCGAAAATTTGTAGGGTATTTCTTAGCAAAACTTAAGGATATTTGCATGGCATAAAATAAACTTGGACTGTCGATAGAAAGAGCATAACTTGTTGTGAGAGCTTTCGGTTCTAAACAATTTTGTTATACAATTTGCATACTAGTAACTTAGAAATGTCTTCTAGAATACAGTTTAAAATATCACTTTTTCGGAAGCAAACTCAAGTCATAATTCAAATAATGACACTTAAAATCCAAATTTGGGTGCAAATAACTCAAGTGGCATCTTTAAAAATTGGGGTTTTAACAAAATTACCGAACCCAGAGGCCAAGAGCGAACTTAAGGTTGAACTCAAATTTAAGTCTATACTAACTCGAACTTGATGCTACAATGTAAGTCACCCATTTAGGTTCATTTTCGCAAATATTGGGGCTGTCTTTTTTTTAAATCCTGAAAACTTTGGACAACCAAAAGGAAAATATACAAAATTCAGATATAAAATCTCTCAAATAATTCCCAAATCAGAATTTAAGGCCAGAAACCAGTTCTTTACAAGTTGGACCACCCTTCTCTGATATCTTCTCTGAAGTTGCATTCAAGTCTTAGCACCTTCAATTTTCCCGATTTTTGCCTGTTTTCACATTAAAAGTCGCCATTAGAGACCAGAAAACTATTTCCAGTCAGTTAGGTAACCTTTCGGTAAAGTTTCATCCGATTCTGAGCACTTTCAATTTCCTGTCGTTTTTGTTTCCATGGCTATTGGCGCCATTTTGAAAACTCCGAGACCTGATTGCAACTCTCGAGATAGGGATCCATCCTAACCCGAAGTTTCGGTAAGATTGAATCAATGTCTCCGAGAAAATTGTCGGACATATTTTAAGGCGGAAGAAACTAGAATAAAAACAATAAGTCTCCAAAGAACTTAGTAGACTAAACAACGTACCTTTAGTTATTGTAGTACTTCCTGTGTACGGTTGTGTTGAGATACTGTTGACATATGAGTTGTCTGCTGTGGTACTGCTTATTGTACCACGCTGTTCACTGGCTCATTCAAATGGACATGATAATTTTTTCCTAGCAGCTGCTGCATTGGGTTTGCTCGTTTCTGTCTGGCATATTGTCTCAGATGTGCCGACATCTTATCTACAAAAAAAAGCTTGGATTTAAAGATCATTAGAACTACATAAATTATAAATACCTGTACTGCCGATTGCATACAAAATATGCCAACTAAATAATAAAATAAAAAATGGTGGAAGTAATTTTATCCGTGGGCCTCAATTTTCGTGGTTTTTATAAATATTACTATTTCGTTGGAACTTGACTTTGTGGTTTCGAATTATTTTGATACAAACCTTAGGAACAAATTTATTTCGTTTGAAAATTAATTACGTGGAACCACGAAATCCAAGAAATTCGAACAGAGTAATTCGCAAAAAAATGCAAATCAATTTTCATTACCATTTAATACAAAATTAAGTTCTCAAGCGGTGCATTGCATTTGCGCCAATAAATATTTCACTTGCGCCAATAAAATATTTCATTTGCGCCACAAACTGTACTTCATTTGCGCCAAAATAAAAACTTTGCATTTGCGCCAAATACAGGTAAATAGTTTAGATAAAAGTAAAAATGCTTAAAACATTTATACCTTTTACTTGGATTTCACTCTTCAATTCGCCAGCATAAAGCGTTTTCCATGGTAGCACGGGGAGACTTGAAGTAGGATTTCGAGCAAGATATTAGGATGCAGAGCCAAAATTTTAAATCTTAAACTTTTTTTTCAAACCTTGAATTTTGTAATGTTCTTACCCTATAAATTCAATATATGAAGACAATTCATAGGTTACTGTGCAAATTATTTTGCTACAGATGTTTGAAAGTGACCAATTTATATAAATACCCCCATCCCCTTTTTACGTGTTAGATCTGGATACAATAGTATAATCTAATCGAACCAGTGAAGTGAAAATTTTACAAATTTTATATACTAAATATTGAATTTTAAATGATAAATTAACTATTTTTCCACTGATATATTAAATATTAAAATATGAAATAGTATATTCATAATTGTTTCCACTCCCTTTTATCTGGAAATTTACCTATAAAATGTTTACCTGAGAAATGGCGCAATGAAAAACAAGCTTGTGGTACAAATGAAATACCCCACTTATTGGCGCAAGCTACCTAAAAAAAGATTTTTGGGCTAGCATGCTATTATTTTTTAGGCCTAAGGAAGAATGAGTGTCAGTTTTCAGAAGCATTCGATATCCTCGGGTTTTATCCATTTAAACAGGGTAAATTGTTTTGCACATGTTTCATATTTTCTTGGTCATACGTCACTTCAAATTGCATAAAATAGAAAATGTATAAAATTTTATCAACTTCCAATAATATAGGCATATAAACAGTCAATGGAAATTGAAGGAAAACTCTAGAGAGAACTGTTTCCCGCCAAAATTTTGACGTCGCATTTCTCAAAAATTCGTACACGGATTTTCAAATTTTTTTGCTCATGTTGCTCTATCAGCAAAGCTCTTCAAAAGAAAAGGCCAACGTTGCAAAATTTCTGACACTAGTATTCCCCTAAAACATTCTGCTTTCTCACATTGTTTTTCTGTGCATATGTTTGTGCTTGCGTGTTCATTCATTGGTACATGTACGCGTGACAGAATATAAGTTCCACCATAATATTTGCATATTACATAAGAATTGTTACACTGGAACAAATATTATAATTTTTGTCCCTTACGGAATAAACTTCATGTAATATTTGTTCCCAAAGGAAAAAATATTATGCCTATGTTATATAATATTTGCTCCAATGGAACTTTTGTCAGGTGGAATAAATATGTGTTTACATACAGTATAGTAAACCTTTAAAGATTAGTGGTCTTACGTTGAAATTTTCTTATTACAAATAAAAAGTAGAAAAATACATTGAATTATTACGGAAGCATGGAGGGGACATGTGAATTTATTTTTCTATCTCGTGGCCACGACATACTAGTTCGTGGCCACGAGATAGCTATGTCGTGGCCACGAGATACTATCTCGTTCCCACGACATACTAAGTCGTGGCCAAGAGATAGCTATGAGTATGAGCAAAGCTCGTTGTTGAAGGTTTCTAAGTGTATAAGTATCTCGTGGCCACGACTTTATATGTCGTGGGAACGGGTTGGTATCTCGTGGCCACGACTTAGTATGTCGTGGGAACGAGATAGTATCTCGTGGCCATGAGTTAGTATGTCGTGGGAACGAGATAGTATCTCGTAGGAACGACATAGCTATCTCGTGGGCACGACTTAGTAAGTCGTGGGAACGAGATAGTATCTCTAGCGAACGGGATAGCTATCTTGTGGCCACGACTTAGTATTTCGTGGGAACGAAATAGTAACTCGTGGGAACGACATAGCTATCTCGTGGCCACGACTAAGTATGTCGTGGGAACGAGTTAGTATCTCGTTGCCACGACTTAGTATGTCGTGGCCACGAGAAAGAAAAAAAAATTCACATGTCCCCTCCATGCTTCTGTAAATTATACATTCATATTAATTTATTTATTGATCAACTGAATTACATTATCAATGTAATTCCCAGACAGGAGGGTGATATGTCGAAAGATGTGTGATATATAGAAATAGGGATGATATATCGAGTTGATCTATCGGGTTAGATATCGGTGCTACCAATTCTAATGGACGGAGCTACATGTTATGTAGATATGATAGGACTAAATGAATGAACACATATTAATTACCAAATGGAAACTAAAAATTATGTATGAAGTATTATAAAATTATATATTATATTATTTATGTTATTTTTCAAATGATTAAAAACAAAATAAATTTTCAAATTTGGAACAATAACCAGATATCCCCTTCTTAGTAACAATCTATATTCAATATACTTTCATTTAGTTGTAATTTTTAAAAACCATATAACGTTTGTCACCTGAAAGATAGAAAAGAAAATATCACATTCTAAAGGTTAGAAAAATTAATGAAATTAGATAGAGATTTGGGCCTACTGATGATTTTAAAATTAGTTGTAAAATGTCAAATTGGTCATTTTCATTAATTGGGCAATTATAATTTTATTATTGCTAATGTGTCTCATTTAACCTTCAAAATTATTTCCTGCGTGTTTAAAAGTGATTAAATTTTGACACGTAGTTTATAACATTTACAAGACTTTGTCTCCTGTTTTTATGATTCATTTAAGGGCGCCCCTAAATATGGTCAATTTCGGTTCTGTGTGATTTTATTAGTGCAATGGATCGGTCTTTCAGTTGTAGCCAGTGAATTAAAAGTATATCAGTATAAGTTTGACCGGTACGGCTCTAAAGTTAAAAATATTGGATAATATTTCCATTTGATTTGATATATGGGACACTACCAAAGTAGGAACAAAAGCAGATTTCAAAACATTCTAAAATTCTGAAAACTTGATTACCACTTCAACTGGTTTGATTATAAATGGTGAATGAAATGATATGGAGTAAATGCACATGAGACAAGTCTCTACAAATACATGGTCAAACAAGCAAACGAACAATGCTTTTATTGTTGTTCTTCATCGTGAGGCCTTCAACAATGAGCTTTGCTCATACCTCATAGTAAGTTCAAGACAGCCCCTTATACCGGTTTGAGCGGTATTATTTGCTAATTGTTGAGCAACGCTACATCCATGTCCTATGCTACATTGGATGCGATCTATATTCTATCAATTATATTCTAAATTCCCACTGGCAATTGAATTGGTTTTCAGCAGGGAACATGGTTTTAACATTGGACCCTATGGAAAAGACATTCAAAGATCTTCTTCTCAGAAACTACCAGTCCAATTATAACCAAACTTAGTCACAATGGTC